>MJUT01043138.1:179153-195217 GCA_002080005.1 Gigantidas platifrons
ATGAATATCTAGGTCAAGTTCGATAATGATGATTTTTCGACAAATCTAACCAGAGTTACTCCCCTTTTTTTACTTCAAAATGGTCCTTGGATGGTCCCCTTTCAGAATTATGAGTGATACAGGCTCACCTGACCCTCTAGTTTACAGTAGTTTCAAAATTTAATCTTACGATATAACCTTGGCGTCGGGGGACCAGTGGCCAACGGCCTTTTATTCTCAGCAACTATTGATGGCAGAAATCTGATATTTGGTCACAAGCTTCATATACGTACCCCATATCGTGGGAAACGTTTTTGGACCCATCAGATTCCTACTTCCTTTTTGCCGATTTTGTTGATTTTTATACACATTTAACATATATGCACATTTTTCGTCGCATTTTTCTAAGTAACTATTGATGACAGGAATCTGATATTTGGTCACAAGCTTAATATAGGTATGCCTTATTGTGGGAAGCGTTTTTGGACCTGTCGGATTCCTACTTCCTGTTTGCCGACTTAGTTGGTTTTTATACACATTGAACATATATGCACATTTTTCGTCACATTTTTCTCAGCAACTATTGATGGTAGAAATCTTATATTTGGTCACAAACTTCATATAGGTATAACATATCGTGAGAAGCGTTTTTGGACCCATCAGATTCCTACTTCCTGTTTGCCGACTTTGTTGATTTTTATACACATTGAACATATATGCCCATTTTTCGTTGCATTTTTCTCAGCAACTATTGATGGTAGAAATCTGATATTTGGTCACAAGCTTCTTATAGGTGCCCCATATCGTGGGAAGCGTTTTTTGACCTGTCAGATTCCTACTTCCTGTTTGCCGAAGAGTGGGGGTATCATAAGTGAGCATTAGCTCACAGTTCATCTTGTTCAATCAGATTTCATCCTGCTAGTTCCATTGGCATCCAAGATTAAAGGGAGCTAAAAAGGGACTAACACTTAAAATTGAGAGTACTTGGGTCCAGCAAATTACTGTGTCCAGCAATGTACTCTGTCAAACAAAATACTGTGTCCACATGTACACTTGCTTTGGATATACACTTGTTTAACTTTCCCTTGTTAACATGCAGTGGTCATATCATGCTGCTGGAGCCGTCGTGGCCGTGATCATATGGTAGTTGGATTTACAACTACCTATGCAATCAGTGCCTACCACCACTGATGTTGTGAAATTGAATCTCGATCAGGGCGAGATGTACAAGATTATGTGATAAAGTTTGTCAGTGACTTGCGACAGGTCGGTGTTTTTTTTCTCCTGGTCCTCCGGTTTCCTGCACTAATAAAACTGACAATAAACACCATCAAACAAACAAACATATCTTGATGGGTGTTGACGTAGCCCAGTATTTGCTATTTGTTAAATCTTGAACAACATGACCCAACTGATAAACCTTATAGATAAATGGCCTAAATTTCTTAAATTTCTCAAATGGAAATGGAAATTATATTAAGACGTGTTTAAAATATCATGACCCTAAATCCATCAATTAGAAACGTACAATAGCTTTAAAATTCTTAAGAATTTCGTTTGCGATTATTCCAAACAATGGACAGAACTCTTTCCGAATGGGTCATGGTTTGAAGTCATTTATATGAATTAGAATTAAAGAACTTAATTGGGTCGATGAGCCCTTGTTCAACATTGATCTTAAAAACTCAAATGTTGCTCAACACATGTCTTACCTCCATGACAAGTATGTTGTTGTCCCAGCAGACAAGGCCCCTAACAATACAGTTCCTGTATGTAAATCACATTACACACTGCTTGATAAAGGAATTATGCATTGACAATTCACTTGACAACCCTACATACTAGAGTAGTATACCACAAGAACACTTACAAAAGTTAAAATCCTGGACAAGTCTGGTTTGTGTTACTTTGGAATTTCAACCAAAGATGAAGAACTGGATCTCAGCTGGTCATTCTACTGGATATGTAAATTGTACAAGTGTCCTTATATACAGGGTTAAAATGCCTAATGCTCTAAGAAACCTCTTTCTAAAATATTATCTATTCTATCAGTGGTAATAACCGGTCTTCAGTGTTACTGTAACACTAGCTACACAAGCTGAAGGGTGAGGTGAATCAGATATGGATTCTGAAGACCTCTAAAAATCTGTTGGGGTACATACAAACAAGGTCCCACTCCTCAAGCAATATCATTTAAATATTTGACTTCTCTACCCTCTATACAACTATTTCCCATTCAAAACGGGTTGGGTTGGAATTATTTAGTGAAATGACATCATCTATATAGGATAACATGAAATTTCAGGATCGGACTAGCTTCTTAAGAAGCCCCTGTATGAAGTCTGACTTGTAGGAATAAAGGAACATGCATAGTTGGTACCAATAGGAATGCCGACTGTCTGTTGACAAGCACACTGCCAAGCATTCCAAATATGTTGTCATCAAATAAAAAAAATCAGAGTTATGATGATATTAGTTTCAGAGAACTTGTTGTGTGCTAAAATCAAAGTGGTTAAACACCATTATTAAGAATTAACTGGTAGAACGTGCTAAAGTGGGTCACGGGTCACTGTGAGGTCCTGAAGGATTATTCTAAACTGTGACACGTGGATGACCTGTGGACTCCTGTTAGGCAACAGTAAACGGGGTTGCAATGACAAAAAATCTTTCAAATTTAATTGAAAGAGGCCTGTGTTTATGTTTCACTAACGACTTTCTATCATGCTGTTTAAAGACAAGAATTTACCCTTTGGGACACCTCAAATGCTGGTAAGTATATGAAAATAAGTCTTTCCTAATTAAGATATACTATTTTGTTCAGCAAAAACTTAACAATGCAACATATTTATAATATGCAATGACTTATATATATGATCTTATATCCAAGTTGACTTTCTGATATGATGATAATATATGTTAGGACGAATTAACGTGTAAAACAAAGGTATGAGTATTTTATCAGTAAGGGATTTATCTAGATACTGGTAGAAATTTATATGGTTCAATGCATTTTCCGTCGCATTCCATTATTCACACCATTAAATCATAACTCCAATCAATATAACCAACTATAAAACAGCACAGGTAACATTTTAACAAGAGTAACATGATGGGTGCCAAAAGTGGACCATGAACTACCTACCCTTCCGGAGCACCTGAGCCAACCCCAATTTTTAGTGGGAT
This sequence comes from Gigantidas platifrons, assembly GCA_002080005.1. Classification (NCBI taxonomy): domain Eukaryota; kingdom Metazoa; phylum Mollusca; class Bivalvia; order Mytilida; family Modiolidae; genus Gigantidas; species Gigantidas platifrons. The sequence goes on from MJUT01043138.1 coordinate 182,316, forward strand.
TCGTGTTGCTCGATCTTTTGTTTTCTGTGAAGTGTTTTGTGGACCTGATTATTTGTTGTTTTGTATCTTTTCTTATATTGTGTTTTCTTTCATTTACGGTAGTGTTCAATTGTTGTGCAATCTCTGGTTTTTGAGCAGTATTATGAAGATAATTCTTTGTCTTTTTGTTCTTTTTCTTTTGGCCATTGTGTGGTCTGTCCTTCTGATTACCCTTTTGGCCATTGTGTGGTCTGTCCTTCTGATTACCCTTTTGGCCATTGTGTGGTCTGTCCTTCTGATTACCCTTTTGGCCATTGTGTGGTCTGTCCTTCTGATTACCCTTTTGGCCATTGTGTGGTCTGTCCTTCCGATTACCCTTTTGGCCATTGTGTGGTCTGTCCTTCTGATTACCCTTTTGGCCATTGTGTGGTCTGTCCTTCTGATTACCCTTTTGGCCATTGTGTGGTCTGTCCTTCTGATTACCCTTTTGGCCATTGTGTGGTCTGTCCTTCTTATTACCCTTTTGGCCATTGTGTGGTCTGTCCTTCTGATTACCCTTTTGGCCATTGTGTTGTCTGTCCTTCTGATTACCCTTTTGGCCATTGTGTGGTCTGTCCTTCTGATTACCCTTTTGGTCATTGTGTGGTCTGACCTTCTGATTACCCTTTTGGCCATTGTGTGGTCTGTCCTGATTACCTTTTTGGTATCTTCAAACTATTCATTGACTTAGTTTATTGTAATAAAGCGTTCACACGCGCCTTTTCACCTTAATAACAAAATAACTAGATGATACTATCCGGTTCAAGAAGGCGTTTATATATATAAATATTTACTAGGTTTCATTTTTGTAATTCTGTCATCAGTGTTATTACCTTTTAAACAAGTAAACAAGAATAATTAATAAATATAAAAGCAATAAAACAGGAAGTTTCTTTTCAAAAAATTTCATCTTTCATATCTCTAACAAACCCAATAAGCTTTAAAATATTCATACTAAAATGCAGTCAGTAGAACATACGTCAGAATTGATCATCAGTCAGTAGAACATACATCATAATTGATCATCTCTTACACACAGTTGTAAGATAGGTCCTTACACTCTATCTAGTAGGGACTATTTATTCTGTACTTAAAACAATGCTATATACAGTAAATGGTCGACAATAGAATCGTATCCAACAACGGATATTTGACAAGAATAACACGAAGACGGGTGCCACTAACGGAGTAGGAACTGCTAACCCTTCCGTAGCACCTGAGTTCACCTCTGGGTTTTTTTCTGAGGGGCTCACGTCTTCATGTATTTAGTTCTGTATTGTGTTTACCGATACTATTTTCGCGTAAAATCGATGTTCGTTTGCATTTACTTCCATTTGTTATAATTTGTATCTTCATTAGCCATTCTTCTTAATGGAATACAGTTGAACTCATTCTTTAAATATATCTTTCAGTTTAGAACGAGGGTGTTGATCGTAGGGTACAGTCAAACTTGTCTTAGTGACCCTCTCCGTATAACCACCTCCTTTGTTATCAAACCTTATTTATTCCTCCCCAGCGTTTTCCCATGCAATTGACCTCTATATAATGCGACTCGCTGTCTAACGCGACTAATGATTTACAACTACCTGTGTAATCAGTGCCTATCACCACCAATGTTGTGAGTTCGAATGCCGCTCATGGCGAGGTGATACAACATTATGTGATAAAGTTTGTCAGTGACTTGTGGTAGGTCGGTGGTTTTCTATGGTTACTATGCGTACGGTATCCTAGGCCTCCACCAACAAAACTGACCGCCACAATATAGCTTAAATATTGTAGGAAGTGGCGTTAAACACCATAACCCCAACCCTACACGTACTATATATTCTACGATACGGTAATATACAGTATCATTGTAATATATGTGGTATCACCCAATGTGACGTGTGCAAATTAGGAGTCAAAATAGTTATTTCATTTATTAATTAAAGTAAAAATATTGACGAGGCGGCAACATCTTACGCCAAATGACTTGCGACCGGAACAATGTGATACCTCATTGGCAAACTCTCTATACACGAAAAACAAAACAAAAAGCAAACAAATATAAAGCAACAACATGTATGAATAATTATTAATTAAGAAAACAATTTAATTCAGTTTCCTCTAAAAAAAAAAAATAAACAAGCTCCCACTCTCAAATATAGTACATTGTTCAAAGGGCAACAAATATTTTCTTTCTATATAGGACATATGCCAAAACAACGAATATGGCGGTGTCCCATGTCGCCTTCAGCAACATGCTCAAATGGTCTTCATGCATCTGCCAACTAACGGGGAAAAATCTGTAGAAAATGTCATGGCAACAATACACAACTATTGAATTCATACCTGCAATACAGAAACAAATATTAGACGATCCCCAATGTCTCATAACTTTTACAACAGACAGCAGTCCAGAAGTTGCAATTTTAAGACTAGATGTAATATAAAATGATTAGGAGTTAGTGACATCAACACCAAGCACAAAAACTATCATGACTTTTATCTAAAACATTAATAAGAAACGGTCAATTTGCAACATGAACAGTAAAACAATTAGCAAATACCCTAATCAGACAGTAAAGTTCCATTTAATATAGTCATTCAAAGTTATCCGAATATATATATTATAACAATTTACCAAAAATTCCCAATCAAACAAAATCCACACTAATTCAAAGTAATATAGTGGTACCTGGATATATATTGTATAAAAATTCCCAAAATTCTAATCCCAGTTAATTGACATTTATACAAGATTACCTGGATAGATAAATGGGTCTCCATTCCATATTTTCAGGATATCTATTGCAATATACATTACTGACAGCAAGAGGAAAGCAAAGGATGCCGTGACTAAGACAAATGATATTGACCTGAAGATGTATAAGACATTTATATTATATTCTGGAAGAAAGTGTTGACATGGACACTTATGAATGGGTCCAATGGACAGCTCACTGTTATATTAATATGATAATAGGTGTTGCCTAACTTGGGACGAAGTCCAATAATTTTTTAACATTCATAACCGGAAATTGGGTACGAGTTGGAAAAGGTACGAGTTGACATGGAATCTGTAAATCGTTCCAGATTAACTGCAATCGTAACTACTCGGCCATTCTCGCTAACCTGCAAATAACCTCGTACGTAGATAGTAGAAATTCTTTTTAAATTGTTTGCCGGAAGTTAAGCTGCAAAAAAATATAGTCCACGAAAATCCAATATGGAAGACATACTAAGTAAAATATAATCATGCAAAACTAATTAAAACTTTAACTTTTATCCATGAAAATAATTGAAATATAGAAAATTGTTTAAAATATAACTTTATCAAACTTTCATGTAACTGACATGTGAAAAGTAGTTCTATTTATCCGCCTACTACGTACGAGCTTATTTGAAAGGTAGCGAGAATGGCCGAGTAGTTACGATTGGATTAACTGCGCATCCGATTTTCTGCAGATTTAACCCAATCGTAACTACTCGGCCATTCTCGCTACCCTTCCTCGCTACCCTTCCAATAATTGGAAGGGTAGCGAGAATGGCCGAGTAGTTACGATTGGATTTAACCATGTATTGGTTTCCGGTGTATCATTTCCGGTGCATGAAATTTAAGCCATTAGTGATATGGATCAAAATTGCTATTTCTACCATAGTTGGGACTTCATCCCATATTAAGTGATGGAGTAAGTGATTGCTCTTCAATGCGCACCCTCCCCCCTTTGATCAGGTTTTGTGTTGCGGTATGATAAAACGTGATATCCATTAGGTCTGTCCATAAATCTTGATATTGCCTTCTAAATAAGTAACTGTTGTTTTTTTATTGCTTACAATGAAGCATTTTTTTTGGAGATTGTAATCTGATCTGAGTTTGGATTTGCGAATTGCAGCATTCACCCGTCGCTGAAAATTGGAGAAGGCACTGTAAACTGTTTTAATATTTACTATTTGATATAAATTATATGAAAAAAACTGTGTACATACTGTTTATTTAATTACATAATATCCAGTCAGTTTTAGGACAATATTATACAATTATTATTGCCTTCATATGAGGTGAACATCGGAACTTGTCAATCTGAGGGTTGTTGTTTTTCCCGAAGGCTTTATCCCGATGGAAAACAACCTCTTGAGATTTGACATCTTGATGTTCATCTCATATAAAGGCAATAACTGTTTTATTATACCTAAACTACTATAAGATGTTTATAACTTTAATGTTTTGTGGTGCAGAAGACAATAAAATAATTTCCTGTACAGAAAATACAATTTCGGAATCGAACTGAAAAAAAAGTATTTTCAACACACTTCCGATTGTCAGGGGTTGCAAAAACATCCAAATTGTCTTATTACTTTAAATAGTAAGAATATAATGTAAGGTATAATAATAGACTATATTGACGGTTAAAGGGTCAGGATATGGACTGAAGTAAACATTCTGTGACATACCATAAATTTTTGTTTAATGGTATCCATCCATCATTTTGAGAACCTTTGCACAAAAGAGCACCAATACCACCCTGAAAAAGTAGAAAGCAAACAATAACGTTCTGTCGTATCACAAATACATTAAAGTAAAGAAAAAATAAAACACTGTCGGAACAGTTTCAAAATCCAATCGATAAATCGAAGGAAAAGGACAAATGGATTTCCCTAACACGCATATACATGATCGTTAATTCTCCTGATTTGGTACAAGTGCTTCACTATAAAGTGGCTATGTTGACCTAGTTTTATGGACTCTACATTTCTCTCTTAGTTATGACTATGGTGTTTAAAGTCACTTTCAACAATATTTCAGCTATATCGTGGAGATCAGCTTTATTGGTGGAGGAAACATGGAGAAAACCACCGACCTGTCGCAAGTCTCTGGCAAACTTTATCATATAATGCTGTAATACACCTCGCATGAGCGGGATTCGAACTCTCAACTTTAGTGGTGATATGCAGTGATTGCATAGGTAGTTGTGATTCTACCATACGATCAATACCACGACGGCCATCTCTTAGTAAAAGGATATCATTTCATTTTCTAACCCGATTGGTAAATATGGCTTAAACTTCAAAATCTTTATAATTTTGTGAACGTATTTTGTCAATCTCTCTTTTGTCTTTATACGTGACTGTTAGTGTATTTGTGTAAAACTCACGGTGATGATGCTCCAAATCAACCATCTTGTGATTCGTTGTCTTGGTTTCTCAAAATGAATTAGTATGCGTCCTGACTAAGAATTAAAAAAAAAAACCCATATACATGTATATTGATACACATTTTTTCATAAATAAGGGTAATAACAAAATTACCGAACACCGAGCAATCTTACAAAGGGAAAGTAAAAACTCATAAATCAATAAACTTAAATATCTTATTCATGATTAAAATTAGCTTACATGAAGAAATAGCGAAGGAAATACGTCAATATAATGGACGGCTACGTCACACACATTCATCAATTTGACGCACGTGTTCACCCTTTTCTTGTTCACCAAATACATTGTCGCATGATAACGATTTTACATTTAGAGTTATTGCTCTTTGTCTGATTTTTTTTTTAAAAGTATTTGATCATTTGATTATACGATATTCTCATGTATTTTTGCATAGGCGTTAAACAAAAGGTGCAAAATCTGGTACACAGCAAGCTCCTAGTGACACTAAATGGGTCGGACATTTTAACATGTCACAACCTATCATCTTGTAAACTAGATATAAAAGTACTGATAATAAAAAATTTATATCCTTTATGAAAATAACTGTATTATAATAATAAACACGTGCACGTGGTGTTTTGGAATGCTTTTAAGCTTGAGATGAATACCAAAAAACGTTAATAATATACAAAAATAAACATGGTCAAAATATGGTTCATGAAGATAACAAAGAGGTAATCATAAACGATCAGAAACCGTAAATCAAAGGACAAACAACACAATGGTCAAAAGAACAGGACAAAAGGACAGACAACACAATGGTCAAAAGAAAAAGGACAAAAGGACAGACAATGTAATGGTCAAAAGAAAAAGGACAAAAGGACAGACAATGTAATGGTCAAAAGAAAAAGGACAAAAGGACAAACAACGATCTACAAAATATTACACATAAAACTAAAGATCGAGTAACATGAACCCCACTAAAAACCGGGGATGAATTCAGGTGCTCAGGAAAACAGTTGTTTTTTAAATACTGAACATTCTTTAATTAGTTAAATAGTCAGTATACAAAACTAGATACTTCAGAAGATTCTAAAAATCTTACTACAATAATGGCATCAATTGTGAAACCCTAATCCCCACGTGTATGTTTATATATTCAGATTTGTTTCACCGTCGACGTCTCAACTATTTTTCTCGCAAAATTTAAGTTAAATTTGTTGACGTGTTGATATTACTTATCTTGATAGACACACAGACTAAACGCTTTCCTGACAAAGACTAAGCGCTTTCCTGACAAAGACTAAACGCTTTTCTGACAACGAATAAACGCTTTCCTGACGATTAAGGTGGTACCTAACACTACAGGGAGATAACTCTTTAAAATCAGTTGAACGTTTTGATCAGATGATGTTTGTATGCATATTTCAAGCTTCTTGGTGATCAAAACTACAGAGAGAAAAGCTGCTATGTGGCTAGTGAATTTACAACTCTGAGTCTGTTGGTTGGAATTTGTTAAAATTTTGATATTTATTGCAGTGGATATATTCAAACACACTGCTAAAAAAAAAAAAAAAAATTAAACGAGCAGATCAAATTTTACCTGAAGTGTATGGTACCACCTTAAGTTGACTGAAATTTAAGATGTTTTGGGGCTTTTTTATAATCAAAAGAAATACAAGTAATTCGTTCTCGTGATTGTAATGAGAGTTGTTTAGTGACAATGGTATCATGGTAATAATCTCTGCTTTATGCAAGGATTTATATAATAGGTCTTACTATATAAATTCTTGCTTTATGCAAGACCAATACACTGAGTTGGATTTTTATAGTGCTAGATCACTGAAACAGAAGTCAACATGGAAGACACATTGCTCCACTCGAACAAATTATCGTGGCTCCGAGCCAACGAGTCTTTGCTCTTACTCATTTATACTGCTGGTAGCATTGCATTTCAAATGTACAAAATAATGTACATAGATTTTGAATTTCGTTCTTAAAATCATTACGTGGTCATGTGATCTTTGGACTTATGCATGCTTATTTAATTTTCGTTTCGTATATTGCGTTGTTATCTTACCTATGTATCATTATAACATACCTGAATTCCAAGAAAGCACAGAAATATTGAAGTCAGTGTTCCTAGAATACCTTCTGGGTCATGTGGTGCTGTTGTTTGGTAGATTTTCTAAATGAAATATGCAAATGATAAAATCAAAATTGTTTGATTGTTTGATCAAATGTGCACCAGATATGTCATGTACCTTAAAGGCCGTATTAATAAGGAGTTTCTTTCGCCAAGTGTAAATTATGATGGCCGAGTGTTTCACTAGTGCAAGTTCATTATGCTCCTGTGTTGACCTATATATTAGTGTGTTTTGTGTTTATGTTCCTCCGACTGTTTTGGCAATCCAGATTGTGATTGTTGTATGTTATGCTGTTCACTGTGATTGGTATTTTGTCGTTGTTCTGCCAATAAGGAAAACGGAAATAGAGAACAAGATACACTAATTTCCTTATTAAAATATAAGGAAGGATAAATTGGTCCATCAACATTTCTAGATTCAACTCTTGAGTAATTATGTTTTGTTATCTTTAGCTATATTAATATACTTTTGCTTGCTTTTTATCGTATACGGTTATTACAATAATACACACCTGTGGTGTAGGATGACTGTAGATGTGATTTTTACCCAGAATCAGCACATCAATATATTGGGCCGCACCACCAGTACAGTTGTAATATTGACCACCATCATGTAAGCCACCAGGACCTATGTAACCTCTACCAAAATAAACTTAAAAATAGTCTATACAATATAATCAGTGAAAACACAAGAAAATGGTCATGGTTTTCCATTAATCAGATGATTGCAGGCATATGTCAGATAGACCTTGTAATTAGGATACAACGGAGAGCGCCAGTCTTGGAACAGAAAAGCCTTCCGTTTTTACCCGTTTTTATTGGGGGGGGGGATTTATGTAATTTTATTTTTTATGTTATAAAGTGAAAAACAAAAAAATATGACCCTGTTATTTGGGCTCATAAAGCTAGCTTATTGACGTTCCTGTACCAGGCTAAGAAAGTCAGATGTCATGTATATGTGTGTTAAGTTCCTGTACCAGGCTAGGAAAGTCAGAGGTCATGTATATGTGTGTTAAGTTCCTGTACCAGGCTAGGAAAGTCAGAGGTCATGTATATGTGTGTTAAGTTCCTGTACCAGGCTAGGAAAGTCAGAGGTCATGTATATGTGTGTTAAGTTCCTGTACCAGGCTAGGAAAGTCAGAGGTCATGTATATGTGTGTTAAGTTCCTGTACCAGGCTAGGAAAGTCAGAGGTCATGTATATGTGTGTTAAGTTCCTGTACCAAGCTAGGAAAGTCAGAGGTCATGTATATGTGTGTTAAGTTCCTGTACCAGGCTATGAAAGTCAGAGGTCATGTATATGTGTGTTAAGTTCCTGTACCAGGCTAGGAAAGTCAGAGGTCATGTATATGTGTTCAGTTCCTGTACCATGCTAGGAAAGTCAGAGGTCATGTATATGTGTGTTAAGGGTCAGAGGTCATGTATATGTGTGTTAAAGGTCAGAGGTCATGTATATGTGTGTTAAGGGTCAGAGGTCATGTATATGTGTGTGAAGGGTATCCATTTTGCCCCTTTCTACAGTTGTCTATTGGATTTTGGAAACTGATTTTGTTTTTCATTTTTGATATAATATTTCACTAGTGTTATGTTGTCTATTCAAGCTGTGATGTTTCTGTTTTATATTTTACATTTATTATAAGGAATTACCCAAGACTAAATACGAATGTCTTGTTTTCTCGTCACGGTGGAGCATATTTTACATTTATTATAAGGAATTACCCAAGACAAAATACCAATGTTTTGTTTTCTCGTGGAGCATATTTGAGTTTTTCTTGATTCCTGGTGGTAATTTATTTCTGTTTGGATTGTGATTTCAAATTACTACTGTCCAATTTCTTATTTTTTGCGACCTGCAAATTTAATCATAGGTGCGAAATTTCTTTTATTCTCTTCTAAATAAGATCGCCAGAAGTACCATATATTGTTCGTTGTAATAGTTTGATTCATTTTGGCGCTTCTAATGACATCACAAATACAGCATCAGATAGTTTGGAAAGTGATAATATATTCTAAATTTATCGTCCATTCATACATAAAGTTTTGAAATGCATATTATATAAAGTAGCTAAATACTTCAAATACATGTCAGTTATGACATTTTTCCTGTATAGTTATGGTCTTGATTTTGGTCAATATCTAGTAGATAATCTTATCATTATGATTTAAAAAGTATGCATACGTCGGACATCCTGGAAACTTCAGCCCAAAAGTCAGTCCAAGGTAAGCCCCTAACAAAACAAGGGAAATAATCCACTTTGGACCTAGTGATATTATATCACTTATTGGAGCACACCGTTTAACCTACAAAACACATACATATAATTAGTATATATATATATATGAAACACTCTTTGTAGTGTTTGTACATTGTGTGTCACGGGTATAGATTTTGCCCCCTTTTTGATATTTTTCGGATGGGTTTTGGAACTGTTCTGGTAGTGTGGTAGGTTTCTGTTTTTGGAACTGTCCTGGTAGTGTGGTAGGTTTCTGTTTTTGGAACTGTTCTGGTAGTGTGGTAGATTTCTGTTTTTGGAACTGTTCTGGTAGTGTGGTAGGTTTCTGTTTTTGGAACGGTTCTGGTAGTGTGGTAGGTTTCTGTTTTTGGAACTGTTCTGGTAGTGTGGTTGGTTTCTGTTTTTGGAACTGTTCTGGTAGTGTGGTAGATTTCTGTTTTTGAAACTGTTCTGGTAGTGTGGTAGGTTTCTGTTTTTGGAACTGTTCTGGTAGTGTGGTAGGTTTCTGTTTTTGGAACTGTTCTGGTAGTGTGGTAGGTTTCTGTTTTTGGAACTGTTCTGGTAGTGTGGTAGGTTTCTGTTTTTGGAACTGTTCTGGTAGTGTGGTAGGTTTCTGTTTTTGGAACTGTTCTGATGGTGTGGTAGGTTTCTGTTTTTGGAACTGTTCTGGTAGTGTGGTAGGTTTCTGTTTTTGGAACTGTCCTGGTAGTGTGGTAGGTTTCTGTTTTTGGAACTGTTCTGGTAGTGTGGTAGGTTTCTGTTTTTGGAACTGTTCTGGTAGTGTGGTAGGTTTCTGTTTTTGGAACTGTTCTGGTAGTGTGGTAGGTTTCTGTTTTTGGAACTGTTCTGGTACTGTGGTAGGTTTCTGTTTTTGGAACTGTTCTGGTAGTGTGGTAGGTTTCTGTTTTTGGAACTGTTCTGGTAGTGTGGTAGGTTTCTGTTTTTCATTTTATTTCCGAATGGACGATAATTAATTCCTCTCTTGTGCAATTTAATAACACATGTATTTGGTACATTAAAATGTTACGACGGATGATTTGCGGTGAGTAGGAGAAAATTACTTTTTTAGCCACCTGTTAGCAGCACCACAATGTTTGATGGAAGCTAGTGTTGACTGACCTTGTTATTGTTAGTTTGTGTATTGTTTTTAGTTTGCAGATACAAATGTACTAGTAACACTTTCTTCTGAATGGCTTCCGAAATGGAGAGTAATGGATCGTCTACTTAAATAAATGGACTACATATTAACTTGGTAGATAATTTTTTTATCTCATCACTATTTTTCGTGGAAATCCATGTTGTTCTACCTTTAGATTTGTTTGTTTATTCGTGTTTTCCCATGGTTCTTATGTTTTTATTACATTTGTTTTTCACTAGTTTTATTTTTGTCTATCGATCAGGATATTGCACGGTTTCTTTAGATTTTAATTTACATTATTAATCTTACCTTTGTTTTATAACTGTTGATAAATATGAGTTCAATAACAGCCAAGACTAGATACGTCAGGCTAAATCTTTGTAATACACCAGGTATACGTATATAGTTCAGGTCTACAGCTAAAACATATTTATTCCATATACGTGTTATTTATTATTAACAATTTACATCCTAAATAATGTTATTATATAAACTAAGGTTCTCCCCACTCAGGTCTAGGCCACCTTAGCCGAGTTGGACTATACTCGGTTCTCCCCACTCAGGTATAGGCCACCTTAGCCGAGTTGGACTATACTCGGTTCTCCCCACTCAGATATAGGCCACCTTAGCCCAGTTGGACTATATTCGGTTCTCCCCACTCAGGTATAGGCCACCTTAGCCCAGTTGGACTATACTCGGTTCTCCCCACTCAGGTATAGGCCACCTTAGCCGAGGTGGACTATACTCGGTTCTCCCCACTCAGGTATAGGCCACCTTAGCCCAGTTGGACTATTCTCGGTTCTCCCCACTCAGGTATAGGCGACCTTAGCCGAGGTGGACTATACTCGGTTCTCCCCACTCAGGTATAGGCGACCTTAGCCGAGGTGGACTATACTCGGTTCTCCCCACTCAGGTATAGGCGACCTTAGCCGCGTTGGACTATACTCGGTTCTCCCCACTGAGGTCTAGGCCACCTTAGCCGAGTTGGACTATACTCGGTTCTCCCCACTCAGGTCTAGGCCACCTTAGCCGAGTTGGACTATACTCGGTTCTGCCCACTCAGGTATAGGCGACCTTAGCCCAGTTGGACTATACTCGGTTCTCCCCACTCAGGTATAGGCGACCTTAGCCCAGTTGGACTATACTCGGTTCTCCCCACTCAGGTATAGGCCACCTTAGCCCAGTTGGACTATACTCGGCAATACTATTTAGGCCTTTTTGTTTTGCTTGGTTCACAAAACTTTTAAATCATTTAGCTTTGCAATCTATCGTCTTAGAGCATAATAAAGGAATAATTTCACCCCTGGATTTAGTGGGGTTCGTGTTACTCGATCTTTAGTTTTTAGTGGTGTTCGTGTTACTCGATCTTTTGTTTTTAGTGGGGTTCGTGTTACTCGATCTTTAGTTTTTTAAGTATATTTTGTAGATCGTTGTTTGTCCTTTTGTTCTTTTTTCTTTTGGCCATTGCGTTGTCTGTTCTTCTTCTGATTACCCCTTTGGTATCTTCAAACTTTTTTTTCCAGAAATGCGTCGTGCGCGATAAATATGATATCTAAGTTTTTATTAGACAAAACTGCATTAAAAATGTACTTATGATTTAGAAAAATATTCTTCATTTTCAATTGTTAATTGTTTTATTTAATACGTTGTAGTGACTCCTTATTAAGGAAGCGAATGCATCAAGGTTCTACACTAGTCTGAATCGTGTAATAGACAATTATTACAAAGTTGACTGTATCATCTCCTTATATTTAATATACAATTGTATAAAGAAGAAAATAATTTTCTGGCTGGAATATTCTAGTGGTATAAAACAAAATAGATAGATTAAAATGAAATAAATAATAAGGTGAAGCCAAATTTAGATAAATCACCGACTTGTTAACAAGAGTAACACGACGAGTGCCGCTAGTGAAGCAGAAACTATCTACTCTTCTAGAACACCCTGTACGACGAGTGCCACTGGTGACGCAGAAACTATCTACTCTTCTAGAACACCCTGTACGACGAGTGCCACTGGTGACGCAGAAACTATCTACTCTTCCAGAACACCCTGTACGACGAGTGCCACTGGTGACGCAGAAACTATCTACTCTTCTAGAACACCCTGTACGACGAGTGCCACTGGTGAAGCAGAAACTATCTACTCTTCTAGAACACCCTGTACGACGAGTGCCACTGGTGACGCAGAAACTATCTACTCTTCTAGAACACCCTGTACGACGAGTGCC
>MJUT01043138.1:198264-229539 GCA_002080005.1 Gigantidas platifrons
GTGCCGCTAGTGAAGCAGAAACTATCTACTCTTCCAGAACATCCTGTACGGGTGCCGCTAGTGAAGCAGAAACTATCTAATCTTCCAGACCCTGATCAATCCCAAGTGTATTGTGGAATTCGTGTTGTTTCTCAATCTTAAGTTTTTTTTTGTGCGTAGCATTGTTTGTCCATTTGATCTTTTTCATTTGGTTATTGTATTGTCTGTCCTTTCCCCCTTTTTCATTTGGTTATTGTATTGTCTGTCCTTTCCCCCTTTTTCATTTGGTTATTGTATTGTCTGTCCTTTCCCCCTTTTTCATTTGGTTATTGTATTGTCTGTCCTTTCCCCCTTTTTCATTTGGTTATTGTATTGTCTGTCCTTTCCCCCTTTTTCATTTGGTTATTGTATTGTCTGTCCTTTCCCCCTTTTTCAGTTGGTTATTGTATTGTCTGTCCTTTCCCCCTTTTTCATTTGGTTATTGTATTGTCTGTCCTTTCCCCCTTTTTCATTTGGTTATTGTATTGTCTGTCCTTTGATTTATGACTTCTGATTACCCATTTGGTATCTTCAGACTTTTATTACTAACAATTACGACAAATTAGAAGACTTCCATGTGTCCATTGTGAACTTTCCATCTATATACATTTGTATATGTAGCAACATTCCAGAAGCACCTGCATATGGAGTATACATTTCTCAGTTGATCCTATATTCCATGGATGGTTCCTATCATGATGTCCTTGATAAAGGCTTGCTACTAACAAGTTAACTACTGAACCAAGGGTTCGTATTGGTTAAGCTTGAGTGATATACTAATTTCGAAAGTTTGACGATCGCTACCATGACTTGGTTAACTGTTACGGAATATCTGTGTCATAATTGACCACAGATATATTCCACTTGTCGTAACAACTTCTGGGACCTTTTCTCATTCATTCCGGAGCACATGAGTTGACCTACTGTTTTAAGTGAGGTTCGTGTTTCCTGATCTTTCGTTTACTGTGTATTATTTGTGAGATCGTTGTTTGTCTTTTGTACTGTTTCTTTTGGCCATTGTGTTTTCTGACATTTTTTAATTTACGGATTCTAATTACCCCTTTAGTATCTTAGATATACGGATTCTAATTACCCCTTTAGTATCTTCAAACTCTTTTTACTCAAATTGTGTGGGTTTTTTTAAATTTATTATGAAATTGCGCAAGATATAACAGTTGTTTTGAGATTCCATGAGTAAAAAAAATAATGACGGACAAATAATGACTGTTAAATTCTAGATTTGACGTGAAATGATTTCGATTTGTTTGAAAATGGCAATTAATGTTGCTTTCCATATTACAGTTGAAGATTTACAAACTAGAATTTTGTATATTTGCATTCAATTAATGTACTTACGTCCCGAGTTTGTGTTTAATATGATACCAAAAGCAAACAGTAACACAGCTCGCTTGATAATTTTCATTAATATTTGAAACTTGGTTTTATTTCTTCTGATCATTCCTTTGAACGAAAAGTTCATGGAAGTTCCCATGATAAAAATAAACCTGAAAAAGTCAAGGAAGACTTTTATATCCATTATGAATAGTTAACTCCATATTCGATGATATCTAATATTTATATTACATTATGAATAGTTAACTCCATATTCGATGATATCTAATATTTATATTACATTATGCAAGTTTTCCTTGTAAATTCAAGGTTTATGGTTTATGGTGTTTAACACCACTTTCAAAAATATTTCAGCTGTATCGTGGTGGTCAGTTTTATTGGTGGAGGAAACCGGAGTACCCGGAGAAAACCACCGACCTGTCGAAAGTCACTGACAAACAATGTTTATGTAACATTATGTAAGTTTTCCTTGTACAAGGTTTCTGATACAAGAAGTTGTATTATGGTGATAAAAGACACGCGAGAAGTTGCATAGAATATCCTCTGCCGTGAATTCTTTTTCTTGACGTATTGGAGTGCGGAAAAGGACGTTACACCAGATCACACGAGTTTACCCGCGGTTTTCTGCCAGTTACTTCTTCTAATTCCCCCTTTGGTATCTACAATATTTTCCTCAAAGCAAACAATATAAATAAAGCGACTGTTCATCATTGCAGGTCAATTTGAGTGGTGAGGAAAACTGGAGTACATGACGAAATTCACCAACCTTCCGATAGTACCTGACCATCCTAAAAACGTATTGCTATATCCAGTACACCTCGTCGTGAGCTAGAACCGAACATACAAACTTAGTCATTCATTTCCACCAGAAAAACAACGTTGATATAATGTCCGACGTTCCTAAAACAATCTAACTTATTAAAACTAATGCTTATCTACCCCAGGCACATGTTACCTTTGTCCATTTTGACTATCCTGTTTTGGCGTTAAACACCAATCAATCAATCAATCAATCAATCAATCAATCAATCAATCAATCAATCAATCAATCAATCAATCAATCAATCAATCCTGTTTAGATCTGTTGACTTTAAGAGTACCGTACCTAATGAAGGTTATTCCAGAATGGTGTAGTGTGTGCTAAGCTAATAATCTACGTTTGTGGTCCACATATTGAACTATACCAACAGTTAACACACTTCTTATATATTCTGATTTTTAAAATATTTGATTGCATATGTCATTTTAACAGTAACACGACAAGCGTTAAAGTTTAACCCTAATTTGTTGTGGTGTTCCTGCTGCTCAATCCTTAGTTTTCTGTGTAGTGTTTTGTAGGTCGTTGTTTGTTGTGGGATTCCTGCTGCTCAATCTATAGTTTTCTGTGTAGTGTTTTGTAGGTCGTTGTTTGTTGTGGGGTTCCTGCTGCTCAATCCTTAGTTTTCTGTGTAGTGTTTTGTAGGTCGTTGTTTGTTGTGGGGTTCCTGCTGCTCAATCCTTAGTTTTCTGTGTAGTGTTTTGTAGGTCGTTGTTTGTTGTGGGGTTCCTACTGCTCAATCTATAGTTTTCTGTGTAGTGTTTTGTAGGTCGTTGTTTGTTCTTTTTGTCTTTTTCTTTTGATCATTGTCTGTCCTTCCTTGCCTCGTGATTACCTCTTTGGTATCTTAAAACTTTTCTTAGACATGGTATATAAGTAAAACATTTAAGTCTGATTTTGGTTGACCGAGAATTGTAACGATTTGTAACATTTTGAGAATAGAAGAATATACAGTCATCTGTCAAAAGTATTGGGAAATTTGATTTTCCTATATACATACATGTATTTCAACTAAAAATAAATCCTAAAAATTAACAATCCTGGAAAAATTATGTACAAATAAAAACTACTCAAATAAAGATAATGAGCAAATAAACAAACAAAATATAGAATTCCGAATGTTTTGGTGTAAAATTTGTTAAAATCTATCCAGAAATGACTTCACAATAAAAAAAAAATTTAAATATGGTTTTGGTTGATTATATAGGGATTTTCTTTTACATTTCCCAATACTTTTGACAGATGACTGTACATGTTTGAAAGAATCATTTCAGTAAAGTATAATATTGCTTACCAGGGAAAGACTAAATCTGCTACCGTTAAGCCATTCCATGGTGGATGTTCAAAGAACCAATATCCACCTCCATCGTAATTAACAAATATCATTATCACTAGACTAAGCCTGGTCATAAAATAAATAAAACAAGCATTTACAGACAAATATATATTTACAAATACATTATATATAGAATTGATAGAATGATTGGTGTTTAATACCAACTTTAGCAGTATTTCAGCTATATCGTAGCTTGAACAAGTTTTATAAATTAATTTTCTCCACTACATGACTCTTAGAAATAAAGCATATCTTTGCATAAAAAAGCCGGGTTATATGTACAATTAAAAGAAAAACCATATATTTAGAATGTATGTTTTTTTTTTTATCTTAGTATATAAATTAACTTCTTTTACTAATTTTAAAATTGTATCACCAGATAAAGTGTTGACGTGGTAGATTGTCTTACAAATATCAGCACACGTGTATGTGGTAATTAAATCCCTACCTACCTTTCTTATTTTTAATCGAAAACATCTTAATATACTCAAACGAATCATTTTATGGAATTTGAAATAGACCAGGTCAGAATGAAGAGTTTGTTTAAATAAGTTGATGAGTAAGACACGTGATATATGTTTTGTAACAGAGATCAAATGAGTGAGGTAAGCTATGATACAACATTCATACCTACATGTTGTATGTAGCTTGGTATTAGCGCCATCTGTTTGTATTTGGATTCAACAAAGTTGTAATGCCAGTTTAATGAAGTATTGCAAAATATCAATTCTAGATAAAAGATCATGGTTTTCTGCAAACACATTTTAAGCTGAATAATTCATAAAAACATCAATACAAGAAAGGTCATTGATGTTACAAATATACTTAACTGTCTTTTGTAAAGCAAATGGAGAAAAATGTAGAATATTTATGCAAATGTTTTTTTTTCTAATCTAAAATTAGTCAAAACAATATTTGTGTTATCAAATTAAGTAACATACATTTTCTCTCCACTAATAATTGATTACATGATATTAAGAAACTTAAGAAATATTTCGCCAAACACCGAGGGCACCAAGCTGAATTGAGGCGCCACCTATGTAGTTGGAAGACACACAGATCGGTTCGTTATAACTACCCACAATTGACCTTGTGGTCACGAAATGATGAACACAATGACCCATCATAATTAATATTAATATTAATATCAATATATTTGATATCATCTCAATGAAATCATATATCAGTATATATTTTCTATATAAAATTAAATACTGATAACAAATGACTAATTTATCACAAGAAAATCAAATGGTGGCTCTTGCTTAATAGTTCCAACAACTATTTGTCCTAGTGTAGGCGCGGGGACCAATGCTGTTCTCTGTAAACCCTGCAGTGTGTTGTTGTGTGTACTTGAAAGGCCGAGAGTAGATAAGCACGGGGCTCAATGAGGAGCCGACCCTGCCCTAGGGAAATAGTCTCAATGGTCTTTAAAAGCTACTCCTTTTCCCGCACATTTTATGCTTCGGATCTTTCTGGTGTTAACGCATTTACACCTAAAGGCCCAAACTATCCGAATTTTTGTTTCCCAGACAAAAAAAAACAAAAAAAAATGCACAAGCTGACGCTTACGTGATACACGAATTATATAAAAGATTAGATTGTCGTGAATTCTTTTAAGCGGGTTAACATTGCTGTTATAACAAGTTTATTATTGATATCTGCGTCGGGAAATAGTTGGTGGTTCGGAGGAAAATCATTATAAATACCCTTACCCTCTGAATGTATCCAGAGATTTCAGTCTTGTTCTTTTTGGTTCCTGTATATTTTCAGTGGAATGTTCCCCCTCTTTTTTCATGTCTAGTCGCACTTCTTTGCCTTGGGCATTTTGACTCTAGAATAATATCAACATTTTCATTTATAATCATAGAAATAAATACTGTAATTAAATGAACATAAAACAATTTGAAAAAAAAATACATAAGTGAAAAGTAACGGATAGAGGATATTCAAGTATAAATAAATATACAAATCTCCAATAATCAACGTCATAGCCCCTGACATTATTGATTTTCCTGACGTCATTCTATTGTTACAATAGTGAATTATTTTTAATGAGTATTTCATGAAAGTTTTATATGACTCGTGGTTTCATTTCTGAGCCTTTTACATCACAGGTATTAAGTTTTTAGATTTTGAAAATAAATGTCAGTTTAACCAGGAAGAAACATAAATTGACGTGTTCTCTCAAATGAATTAATACCGTACTTTCAAATGAATGTAATCTACAACTTACGTGGTTACTCGGATCCGTTACATTGAGTGAAGAACTATATCTTATTTTACTGCAAAACAGACATGAAATAAGTTTCTTACAAGCGAAAATGTTATGTAATTGAATGTGTATTTCAACAATATAGGAAATATAATATGAAATTTATTAAAAACAAATAGATCTCACATTTTAAATAAATTGTATCTATATTTTTTAATGCTTCAACTTGACAGTGTCATGACTTGTTTTCTTTATATAGGTTTATATCGGCATCGGTCGTGTAATACTTAGCGTTCTCGTGTTAAGTGCCGATAGATCGTGGGTTCTCGTGTTAAGTGCCGATAGATCGTGGATTCTCGTGTTAAGTGCCGATAGATCGTGGCTTCGAGTCAAAGTTTATAACATTGGTATTTGCTGCTTGTCCACTAAGTACACAGCTTTAAAGAGTAAGATGTGCCTGAGTGGAGCGACATGTCTAACCTGATGTTACACCCGTCAGTTTGCACTACTAATATTCAATTAAGTATGGCGTACTGGTCTAATACAAAACGAACATCACCAACACCATCATTTTATTGAAATGCAACTTTTCTTTTGCCATGATATAGCTAAAAAAATAGCTCATTTGGTGGTTCACAACAATCACTCATTCATTATATGTTAAACTCATTGGTGGCATCAGCATAAATTATATTATTATACGTTATACATATACTAGACATATAATGATTATACCTCTTTATATACAGTAGTCAGAAATATACTAATTGCAGCAAAGATATTATTTATGATAAACGAAATACGAGTCATTTAAAACATTCGTGATTCTTTATTTCCAGATCATTGTCTATAATTCATATTTGGTACTTAAGATTTCGTGATACATTTTTTGTTTATTCGCACGCCACCAATCCACGATCTAGATGGTCATTGATATTATTTCCGGTTTACGATAGTGATAGAAAAATATAATCAATTAAACAGAGGAACATGGCAAAAGTGTGCTTACCTCACCACGATTTTGGCAACAACAATGGCAATTGCTAATGCACATAATCCCAGAAACATATACAAGATAGCTGAAAAAGTAACAGTTCTCAAAATGATTGCTAAATAAATTGTTGTGGTAGATTAATATTTACATATATTACCGCTAACATCATGTTTTGAAGTTCAATATGTAAATCATATTAGGATGATAAAACTGAAATAGTGTTGAAAGTTGCATTAAAAACCATAATCTTAACCCTATATTATATTAAGAATTCTGAATTTGGTTTGGTTTGACTTTATGGTGCTTAACACCACTTTCAACAATAGTTCAGCTATATCGTGACGGTCAGTTTTATTGGTGGAGGAAACCGGAAAACACGGAGAAAACTACCGACTGGTTGCAAGTCACTGACAAACTTTATCACATTCTGTTGTAAACCTCGCCCTGATCGAGATTCAAACTCACAGCATCATTGATGATAGACACTGATTACATGGGTAGTTGTAGATCAAACTATCATACGATCACAGGAATTAAGTATGACATAAACTACTATTGTACTTTTATGCTATAGAAGTATTTTTCGTATTGATAAAAAAAGGGTTTGTGATTTTTCTGGTTCGATGCAGCTAACCCGATTTCTAGTATTTAACACTACACTTGCATTTCATTTGACAGAAGAGACCAACAAGAGAAGACATCTACTTAATATTCACAGTTTCTATTGTTGAACTCAATGAAATTGATCAATCCAATTCTAGTAATAGGATCAATTCATGTGCCCCCTCATGTTCCTCAAATACCACTAGCTGTCAATTTATGGATAATAAGACATTAATCTCTAAAACAGATTTATCCTCTCGTTTATTAGGAATTTAGTTCAATTTTATTATACCACGATTAATGATTTCTATAAGAAAATGAATGACACAAAATTTCTCATAAAAATCAAACAAAGAATCGTGGTTAATTTTTTTTATAGTTCCAATGACTAATTTCCTGGGGAAAATATTCATCAGACTCTACCTCGGAAAATATTCATCAGACTCTACCTCGGGAAAATATTCATCAGACTCTACCTCGGGAAAATATTCATCAGACTCTACCTCGGGAAAATATTGTTCAAACAGCATGTCTTTTCCCGCGCTTTTATGGTTCGGATGATTTTTGTTTTAAGGTATTTATGCCTAGAGGCACAAGGTTTTACGAATATATTTTTTCCAAATGACTGTGAATACCTTAAACTGGTTAAATTTCTAAACAGGTTTGATTTATTGTTGCACATTCTTAATACTACTTTAATACGTTCTATTACTAGTATAGCTACATTGTTTCAGAGTTCCTAAGTTACTTTTGGTACATTTATTAACTGGCAGGCCTTCAAGCGGCCCTATATTTCCTGTAAAATCCCTATCTTTTTGAAAATGCCCTATAATCACTATATTTTGGCATAAAATGGCCCTTTTCCCTATATTAGCCTTATAAATTATAATTAACTGGTTGAAAATTATAATGTTGTATTTTTTTGCGTTCCCCTCCTTTGAAAACCTTCAAGAGTATCGTAAAAACATGTACCTGTAGATATGATAAATCCAGTACTTGAATATTTCTAAGAAAATGTCTTCTTTTTTATTGGCAAGCATCTTTATAATTATCACACAAATATATTTTGTATTTTATATTGTATTTTAAGTAGAAAAGGGGTGAAGTAGAGAGAACTATCCCTATAATTACCCTATAAATTATTAAATTTGCCCTATTATACCCTATTTTTCAAGTTTGGCCATATAAAAGGCCCTATTTTTGGACCAAAAACCACTTGAAGGCCTGGACTGGTCATTTGGACAATATCAAGTTTATTATCTCCTATGCACTCAATATTTCCCTCCGAGTCAAGTCAGGAAATAGCCAGTATATAGGTGTATAATAGTTACCTACACTAATGCATTATAAAGTATTTATAATATAGGATATTATACGTTCTATACTAATCTTACGCATTTCGACTGGTAAAGGGTTGTTTATTAACAACAGTTCACAGTCTGCTGTTTTGTATGTGTTATAATCTACAAACAGCCAATAGTTGCCGTCTTCTCTGAATTTCTGATGGATCCTACAACATGAAACAAATTCTTTGGAGTAAAAACAAACATTATATACATTGTAAGTTAAGAAAAATGTCACTACTAATTTGAAATAAAATATCGCATGATGCCTTCTTTTCTTTTTTTATGATATACATTGTAAATGAATACTGTTAACGATACGACAACGAAAGATATTTCTATGATACAAGGGATTCAGTGTATTATTACAACAATAAGACTTGAAAGATCTTGTGATGATTTATGGATGAAAAATATAAGTCTGCCATTTAATTAATCTCGTCTTTACTTTATAAATATTTTTCTGATGAATATCAAATATGACTTCAGAAGTTATAAGACGAATACACATATATATATAAAACAAATAAAAGAAACTCAATGGAATTACTTATTTAATGTATTTATTAAAAAGATTAAACCTGCAGAACTCTTCTTCTTTCATGTTGTTTGACAGTCGTCGTTTTAAGGAAAGAGTAGTTCCGAACGTTGTGTTCACAAAGATAGTTTTGTGGACCAATCCAGGCACTGTGGCAACATGTACAAAGGGACACTGATTATGTAAATAAAACATATTAATTAGTATTAAAATCATTTAGATAGAGGCCAGTAGGTTGATAATTAAACAGTAAAACCAGTGGCGATTGCTGTCTGTGTGCTGAGTGTGGGAGTCCAGAAATCAGAATACATAACCTACTTTTTATATGCATGTGTATGTACATGTGTTGTTAAATGTTGCTAAACACATGTCTCTCCTTCATGACAAATACGTCATTGTCTCCGCCGACAAGACCCCTAGCAATATTGTTTTGTGTGTAAATCACATTACATCGACTACTTGATAACGGAATTAGGTATTGGCAATTCAATTGGCAACCCTACATATACTCCAACGACATCCTGGACAATCATAGGTCTGTTTTATGTTCCTTTGGAATTTCAACCAAAGATGAAAAACTGGATCTACCATCACTCTACTGGATTCCTAAATTACACAAGTGTCATTTCAAACAGCTATATTGCTGGATCTGCCAAATGCTCCACGAAACCTCTTTCCAAATTATTAACATGTATTCTATGGCTTCAGAGTAACTGTGATACTAGCTACTCAAGGGGTTGTGTGAATCAGATGTGGATTCTGAAGAACTCTAAAGGTCTGGTAGAGTACATACAATCTAGGTTCCCATCCTCATGCAATACCATTAAAACATTTGACTTCTCTACCCTCTACACGGCTATTCCTCACTCTAAGCTAAAGGACAGATTAAGGGAGTTGGTCCAACTGGATTTCACGAAAAAGAATGGCCAACGTAGATACAAATACCTTGTGCTAGGAAGGGACAGATCATATTTTGCAAAACAAAAAACCATTATGATTCTACCAAAAAGTTATCTGAAACTGGTATCATCAATATGCTCGAGTTTTTGATTGACAACAAATTTGCTATGTATGGTGGACGTGTTTTTCAACAGACAGTCGGCATACCTATGGGTACAAAATGTGCTCCTCTTCTCGCCGACTTGTTTCTTTATTCGTATGAAGCCTCCATACAGGGGCTTCTCAAGAAAATCAAAAAAGAAGCTAGCCTGATACTTTAATTTCACGTTCCGCTATATAGATGATGTCCTTTCACTAAATAATTCTAGGTTTGGTGATTTCGTTGATCACACCTATCCCATTGAGCTTGAAATAAAGGATACCACAGATACACATAGGTCTGCTTCATACCTTGACCTACACCTCGAAATTGACAGTGAGGGGCGGTTAAGAATGACACTTTACGACCATAGAGATGGTTTCAATTTTCCAATTGTGCACTTTCCATCTATATGTAGCAACATTCCAGCAGCACCTGTATATGGAGTATATATATCTCAGTTGATACGACATTCCAGAGCTTGTGGTTCCTATCAGAATTTCCTTGATAGCGGGTTGTTGCTAACAAGGCAGTTACTGAACCAAGGGTTCCTCTTGGTTAAGTTGAAGTCATCACTTCGAAGGTTTTACGGTCACCAACATGACTTGGTTGATCGCTATGGAATATCTGTGTCACAAATGACCAGGGATATGTTCCACTTGTCGCAAACATTTCCAGGTTCTTTCCTCGTTCATGACTTATCACCGGATTTGTAACTAGATTAACACGACGGGTGTGACTAATGGAACAGGAACTACTTACTCTTCCGGAGCACCTCCAGTTTTTAGTAGGGATTGTTTTACTTGCTTTATGTGTATGTTTTGTAGATCGTTGTTTGTCCTTTTGTACTTTTTCTTTTGGCCATTGTGACTTTTTTTGTGTTGTCTGTTCTTCAATTTACGGATTCTGATTACCCCTTTGGTATCGTCAAACTATATATGTCGAAATTTTAAATAAAGTTCATTTGACAAAGTGAATCGTCGAAATATCCACATGACAACAAAAAAAACAGAAATATTTCGACTTTTTGTTAGCTTATTTCGCTTTTTGTGTAATAATTTCGAGCTTGTGTGTGTGTTTTGTCTACTTGTTGCTTTCCAGTTTCTCACTTTATCAAATTTGCACCTCCATATTTCCACCTTTCGCTTGTTCGCCCTAATTATTATGCAAAGTGAAATGTCAAAATCAAACAAAATTTGATTTATCTTAAACATCATGCGGCAAATGAAATAAATACATTCAATCTTGTCTGCTGTGTTTACCACTAAAACGATAATGCAGGTGGATTATATGTACAAATATGACTTGTCTATTATATGTACAAATATGACTTGTCTATTCATATATTGCATAGCAGCTAAGCATGAACGATGCAATTTTTATGGTTGACGATTGTTATATTTCTGAAGTGGTCACAATAATGATTATAGCGTTCTTTGTGATAACGCTGTTCAGACAGCTACATATGTGAGGAGTGATAACGCTGTTCGGACAGCTACATATGTGAGGAGTGATAACGCTGTTCGGACAGCTACATATGTGAGGATGGACATTTTACTTACACGTGGAAAACGCTTGTATGACCGCATCATTTCACTATGTGGGGTGGTTTAGGCCTATTAAACTAGTTTCATTCCGCCACTTTTTATTGAAGTGCCTGTACCAAACCTGGTTAGTGAGCTGTCATGTATTTGTGTGCTAATGGTATCGATTGTGCCCCCTTTAACGACTTTTCTATTGGATTGTGGCACCGTTCAGTGAGGTATTATGTTTTCATTTTAATAGTATAATGTCACCTTCCAGCATTCATCATTTAGCGAGTAGATTTGGATGGGGAAATTAGTTGATACATTAATAGTTAGCCATCCCTGGTCCAGTCCATGTTCTGGCAGTCCATCACTGTGAGTCTCTGCATACCCAATATGGTGATCACACATGACTAACTGATATACTGAAGAAAATAAATAGTAACGTTACCACACTCATTCTTAAATGTAGACAACGAAACGAATCATAGTTGTATTCATAGGTTTCACATGTATTTAACCTAATTTTACGATAAAAAAAAACAATTGCTAAAAATAAATAAGATAACCTTATTAAATTTTATGTTAACTTCCTTTTTGTATATTTCAGAGCTGTTGAATCTGCTCGTTTTTTATTTACATAAAGACTTTTGTAAGGAGGTATAAGTTTCTATAGATACCATCGTATTTGTTTGTTTTGCTGGGATGGTCGTTGGATTTGTCCCTTTCTCGATTATATTCAACTGAATATATATATATATATATATATATATTATGTAATTTACAGGGTTAGGGCTAGGGTTATGGTGTTTAGCGCCACTTTCAAAAATATTTCAGCTATATCGTGGCGGTCAGCATTATTGGTGCAGGAAATCGAAGTAACCGGAGAAAACCACCGACCTGTCGCAAGTCACTGACAAACTTATCACATACGATCATGGCCACGACGATCCCTGTAAATTTTAACAAGAATTTTAGCCAGAAGCAAGGGATAAAATTTACTAATATCCGCCAATCCATGTTAAAACTCAAAACACATTCTGGCTTCCATGATTTATTTCGATTCTGATATGTCTACGAATACAAATACGGTAGTATACTTTGATTGGAAGACAGCAATTTATACATACGCTTGCGGAAAATATCGCACACAATTTATGTAACTCGAATAATACTGCGCCCTCTATCGGCATTATTCGGGTCACAATTTATACTGCCAATCGAATAATCCAGTCGTTATATTACGCTCCCGCTGGTCGCTACATTAACGTCTGGATGCATTCATTGATAAAATCCGTCAAACCGGAAATAGTAAATCGCTATGACTTATGGGAATTCCGACAAAAAAAATTGTATGACATATTTGTTAATTAAATCTTCGTGATCATCATGAATAAAACCTTGTATAACTTGTATGTAAAGACTACCAAAGAAGACAAACAAAACCAAAGCTGTATGCAATACACATATCCCTAATATGATAATAGGTGTTACCTAACTTGGGACGAAGTCCAATAATTTTTTTAAACAACATATCGGGGACCAAATCCGGACAGTTTTCGTATCCGCTACCGAAATGGTTCATAACCGGAAGTAGTAAATAAACTTTATTGTACTATAGCTTTAGTTTGCACATTTTGTTGTCCATGTGCGATGCTTTATTCACGAGAAAAGCCGTCATTAGTTTTATACATCATAAAAATTATAAACATTGTCGATCATCTTTGTTTATGGTTGTCAAGGACTACTTCACGCTCTATCTCGCGATATTTTGAACAGGTTCCACTTCTCACGAGAGCTGCAACTTGATTTTTTTTCTACATCCTTGTACCCTTCTTGATTTTATTTATACAATATGTCGTTTTTAGTACTTTGATACTCGTGCCCCTACAAGAGCAATTTTTTACGGCATCGAATTTTTTGCAGAAACCCACTGAAGCTGTACATGTATTGCTTCCGGTATGTCATTTCCGGTGCATGAAAATTTAGTCATTAGTATATAGAAAAAAAATGCTATTTCTACCATAGTTGGGACTTCGTCCCATATTACATACACAAATGTAGTACCTCGTGTGGCGATATTTACTATTTTTTTTATTATCTGATATATATATATATATATTTTTTTTACATTTTTCCTATTTACTATTTATTGTTTTCTATTTGCTGCCCATGAAATGAAATATAATTTTTTTTAAATCCCATATGCAAACGTAAAAATTTGAACATTGGAATGTGAAAATGTGAAGTCATACCTTATAAGATACATGTCCGGATAAATACAACCAAACATGAAATAAAACTTAAATTAAGGATTTCTTTACTATATTTAAATCCTTGCTTAAATGAATACTTACTATTTTTCAAATATTAATATTTATTTCAATGTTGGGCAGTAAATAAAAGCTTGAATTGAATTCACTCTTAAATGATTTTTTAATTTAATTTAAAATAAAGATAAAAAAAATGTATTTTATTGCTGAAAATTGTTTGTCATATTAGCTGTCAGGTGGTAATATACACGATGCATCCAATATACAGGAAGACCCCTACTGTGAAACTATCTATTTTGAGAAACCATTCAATGAAAATAACAATCTGACCATATTGTTACATAATAAGGATAATAGTTATTAGATAAGAAATTAAAATTTATAAAAGGCAAGTATGTTTTGTTAGTGAAAATCAATTAACATGACGTTGAGTCACATTTCATTTATTTATCCTAACTTCGGTCAGTTATCAATTAAAAAGACAAACACAATTTTTTTTTTAATCTGGCTAATTAAAGTATTTACCTTAATAACGATGTAATTGGTATTTCTTAATAAATTGTATTAAACATCATTTTAATTTATTAATTAATCAACTTTCTGTTTACATACATGTATTTATTTTCAATAAAATTTCTTTATTATTTCATCCAAGGATCTATATAAATCCTTGTTTCATCCCATTTTCCGTAATTTAACTTGTGCATATCCATATTTTTACAATCTTATGTTAACAGCTAGTTACATGTGTCGACCCTATATATATATACTATTATTATCCACAATAAATTCAGGAAAAAGAGATGAAATATTATTGAAAATAAATAAGTACTCAGAAAGGGGTGCCTTTGCTAACAATAATTTTAAAAAATCACTTTTTGTCCCATGTACATGAAAGTGACAAAAACTTCAAAACTTCCAAAAATTATTACACGGTGTTTTATTTTTTATTTATTTTTTTAAATTTGTGAATCCATGACAATTTAAATCATAAATGCGTGAATCGCACCTTCTTCGTCCATCTTTATTTTGAAATTTAGCTGCTAATGTACCGGATATGCCTATTGCGCATACTCATAAAAATACTACATTGCGATTGGTTCCCTGTGACAGGGAACAGCTGACGCATTTTTATCATTGGCTGCCTTCAAGCCCTCAGAAGGCGGAGAGAATCGGAGACGGAAAGGGCTTGAATTATTCGAGTTATACTGCCAATGGAAACCAAACTCCGGACAGTTCTCGTATCCGCTACCGAACACGGTTCATCCGCTGGATACAATAAAAGTCCGGAGTTTGAATGGAAACGTCAGTCACATTCATCGGCGCATGTGCTAATGAGATAATACGAAGAAATAATTCTGGGTTTTTTTTTTAGCAAAGGGAAAGAGTGAGGTCATGTTAGAGTTACTAATAAATACATTGTTTGGACACAAATAACGATTTTGCTTAACTTAAATGAACCGTTGTTTGTTTTCAAATAAACTAATTCTAAATTAGAATATCTCAAACTCTAATAGACAATTTATCAGACTGAGCAACTCTAACCAGGTGAACGATCCCAGACTTAATGGGGCATATGCTATATGTTCGATGTGATGCCTACCAGTCTTACGAATATAAACCATTCAACATCTTTTTATACATTTAATGATATTTTACGGTTTTGATCTTTATAAATGATGTACATTGGTATTATGTTCATTTCAAACACATGTAAAACAGATATATAACAATCATTTTAAGTATGCCTTAAAGGTGAGTACATAATGCCTTAAACGATATACAAATTACAATGACATAAGGCACGTGGTATAGGGTCGAATGGAAATAGAATGCCAGTGAGAATGCCATAAATAACAGAAATATTATTTTGTAATTAATAAATTAACGGTCAATTCCTATGTCAAGAAAGGTTTTGAAGAACTCAGAAGTCACAAATCAATGAAGGACAGACAACACGATGGTCAAAAGAAGGACAAAAGCACAAATAATGATCTACAAAACATACATATAAAACTAAAGATCTAACTTTTGGCTAATTACACGAGGCTTTCTAAATAAACGCAATGTAATTATTGTTGAATAAAGTGATGCGTTTATATTCTGAGTGATCTTTTTGATACTTAGTCATCAATTAGGATTTATAACGATATAAATTTAAGTCAGCAATCAGAGGATCGCAGTTAGTTATTAACAGAATTCCAACGATTTGACGAAAGCTTTGTTTACCAAAACAAACATAAATGCTGTCTAGCAAACATTTTGTTGGCATACATCTTCTATTTGCAAAGCCAATTTTAGTTTCTAAATTACAGTTATATTTTTAATTGAATATGTTTTCCTAAGAACACATTTCCTCCCTTTTCATAAGTGCCATTTTTATGATTTCATCATTGTTTATTCCTTATATTGAGGAATATTGCATAATAAATGAAGGACATTTTTTAAAATCAAGATCTGCTGTTTGTTTTCTGAATCCAGTATTGTAAAAAAAAAATATGATAGACTCAGATCAGCGTCCGGACTCAAATCGGCGTCCATTCTTCAAATCGGCATCCATTGACGTCATTATCTCAAATCACTGTTATTCTCGAATCGGCGTCCTTTCCAAATTATCAGATCTATGGCCGATTTATTGGTTAGGGTTAGGGCATACGTCGGTGAAGTCATTGGACATCGATTTTAGAAAGTGAAAAAGGACGAAGTCTGTGACGTAGAAATCGGACATGGATTTGAGGATTGGACGTCGATTAGAGGCTGGACGTGGATCTGAGTCTTACAGAATACTAATATACAATTGATGACTTTCGATGAGGTGAATACAAGGATTGATCAACCCATGGAACAAAATATTCACCGAGGCATCCGAGGTGAATATCGTGTTCCATGGGTTGATCAATCCTTGTATTCACCGAAATCGAAAGTCATTAACTGTTTTATTATATTACATTAAATTAAATTTGAATTAACACCAAACAGCGCCAACTTTGTCTGCCCAATGTCTACCATTACCAATGTTGCCGAGAGACGTAAAATTTGATTGGACCGTGGAATTCTGGAATCTATATTTCTATTTTTAGCCCAAATTGGGGTGACATTACAGTCCACACTACCTATGAGCTAATTTTAGCTCATTTGAGGTTGACATCGCACGTACGCATTACTTTTCAAGTTGATTTCAGCCAATTAGAAACTAGACAAAGTTCAATCATATAATAATGTCTTTTATAGTTTTTGTTATACGTTGTACCTTGTCTGAAACTTTCAAAGACAATTTCTACGGTTTAGCAACTTGAAAGTAACAATGACCAGGTGAGTGCTTGTACATTGCAAACAAAATTGCACTGTATTTTGAATTCAGCTTACAAAAATATACATGTATTTGTTATTATGAATATCACGTGCACCCACCTGTGAATTAAGTGATAAATGACAGGCTCCATGAACTTATTTGTTTGTTTTAACTTTGATGACGTTTACAATTCCGAATATCACTCCTTTGCCTTTTAACATTTGTTTTTTCTTTTTACATATTTGCACTTTAAAGATTCATAAAATTCATTTCATAAAACATGTAAGATATATGCACAATATGCATATTATAAATGCCTTTAAGGTAACATAAAGTGTATGAAGGTTTACAATGTATATCATGACAAAGCATGTCAAAAGAAACACAAATTACAATGACAGAGGACACGTGACATAGGGTCAAATATATAATGTGATGCAAGTGAAATGTCGTAAATATTAGACGTACTGTTTTGTAATTAATAAGTTACAGGACACGGACATAAAACTACTAACAGAAGACATTAAAAGAATAATGTCATCTCATGTATATTCCTGTAACAACGAATGATGTAGTGCCACACGTGTGTCCACGTGTCTGTAATCATGTGATATTTGGCATTAAATCTACCAACGCAATCGGTGTCTATCAGTACAAACGTTTGCGAATTCGATTGCTGTTTCTGACTAGGTATACTTGGTACAAACGTGCGTGATAAAGCGTGTTGGTGAATAACGTGTGATAAAGTGTGTTGGTGAATAAACGTTAGAGAAAACAGAAAGGACAACCAAGAATGGGCAATTAAGACACACTGGCAACATTGGGAACACAAGACACAAGACAAATAAACGTTAGAGAAAACAGAAAGGACAACCAAGAATGGGCAATTAAGACACACTGGCAACATTGGGAACACAAGACACAAGACGACGACAAAAACAATCAAACAAACAAGAACAAACAAGAATTAAACAAACCAAAATAAACAAACCAACAAACAAAAAACAAAACAAAACAAAACACAACAAACAACAAACAAACAAACAAACAAACAAAACTAAAAAGATCAGCAGCACGGAGCCCACCAACCACCGGGGGTGATCCAAATATTCGCGAAGGGTATTAGTTTTGTAAAAGTTAGTCTGAATAATATATTATTGAGAGGTTAACTTGTCCAAAAATAAATTTTCTTTCGAGACCATTTCACTTTTGTTTTTATCGTGTTTTATAATACACTGTACATGGTTATTAGTTACACCTTGACTTTTCAAGAACATTATTTCCCCTCAATACATGTCTTCTCGTTTTTTTTTTATGCCATTGAGCTTAAAATAAGGGATACCACATATACATATACACTGCTTATGCCTTGACCTACACCTCGAAATTGACAATGAACGGTGACAAACGAAACGTTACGACAAAAGAGATGACGTCATCGGGTTTGTAACAAGAGTAACACGACGGGTTTCACATGTGGAGCAGGAACTTTTGACCCTTCCGGAGCACATGAATTCTTACCAGTGATTTGCATTTGTTAGTGGGATGTGTGTTGTTCATTTGGTCAAATTACATGTCTTCACGGTTTTTGGTGCCATGTTGGGATGTACATTTCCGCGTAAAAACCATGTTCGATTCGTCTTTACTCTCGTTTGTTTTGTAGGAGATTCATGTTTTATTTATCCTATTTATATTTATTTACGCATACTGGTGTCAAACACGATTTCCATGTTAGATGATCTTCGTGTCTTTAATCAGTAACTCCATGGGTATCACATGTAGATCAGGAACTGCTACCCCTTCCGGAGCACCTGAGTTCACCCCCGGTTTTTAGTGGGGCTTACGTTGCTCGAACTTTAGTTTTCTCTGTAATGTTTTGTATATCATTGTTTGTCCTGACCGACATAAAATACAGTGGCCAAAAGAAAAGGGACAAAAAGACAAGCAATGGTCCACAAACACTAAACAGAAAACAAATGATTGAGGAGCACAAACACGAATTAAACCCAGAAGTGGCCCATGGTGCTCCGGAAGGGTAAACAGTTCTTGTTAGCATTGTAGCAACAATAGCGTTACTCCTGTTCAACATCTGATAAGTTATACATGTGTATGTAGTAATTAGTCGTGAACGGAGATATGTGACTACGATAAACGAAAGATATTCGTTGTAATCTGTGACTCCATCAATATTCCGTAACGTGGAAGACTGTAAAATATTCGCGGTAATGACTGCAACGTAACCACTATGAACTGTATGTTCAGTAGCTTCCTTGTTAGTAGTGTCCCTCTCCTAATGAAATACTGATAGGAAACTCAAGCTCTAAAATAGTGTATTATACAGATATATCATGTGTGAGAGGGGTATTTGCGAAAAATACCAGACGAGAGTCGAAAAAAATCCCGAGCCGAAAGTCGAGGGAAATTTAGTCTCATATACAAATGACACGAGTAATGCATTACATATGTAATATACAAATTAAAGACTTTTTACTCTGTCAGTATGTTATATATGGACCTGTTAGGATTATATTGACCTCATACTTCGTCTTCGGTCAATATAATCCTAACAGGTCCATATTGACATCGTAAAAAGTCCATAATTGATAAATATTACCCACCAATATATATGTGTTAAGTATTTCATATTTGTTTGTACAATATCTGCATTGAATAAGATTTTTGACAGTTTGTATTAAGTTGTCTAACTAAATAAATGTGTCAACGAGGTTTTACTGAATGAGCGAGCAATTAAATTACAATTAAATGCTTGGAGAATATATTGTTGTTACCAACAAAATCTCGTATGGGATTGAGTCACAATAACCTTTCATTCATCGTAGATTGATGAATATGAATTCCGTGCGAATTCAACATTTGAAAAGAATAAATACAGATTAATACATGGGCATTTCCATATTGGCCTGGTTATCATCCCGAGACACCCATATTGGCCTGAGACGAAGTCGAGGGAAGATAACCAGGCCAATATGGAAATGCCCATGTATTAAACTATTTATTATATACTTCCGACATCTGCAGACGTAAACACCGGAAGTTGTTTATTTTGTCTGAAGCGCACGAGGGGCACCTAATAAATGGTTATTTTCCCGGGGTGTGAAAATATGGACTGTTTACTTCCGGTCATATTGGTCATACAAAAATGCTTTTATTTTAACTAAGTATGTAATAAATACTTATAATATGAAATTCGGAAGAAGAAACTCAATATCATTTTTTTTAAATTCCGTGCTAGCATTACCCTTACCCCTCATTCCTCCAAAATATTACCCCAACCTCGAGTATTTCTTGCATTTTGATGTAATGGTTAACTTTCTTTTGTTTTATAATATATGCTACAATTTTGAAATACGATTAGTATTTGATTAAAAGAAAAATTTACATCTATCATAGTTCACGACAGTACGAACCGATCATGTCAACATCGCCGTTAATAAATGATATAAAAAGAAAACAGTACAGTTTGATGGATTTGAGCGACAAAATTTAATATTATGCGCCATAAATGTGTTCATTAAAGATAGAAAGAGTATTTTCCATTAGTACTGGTGGAATTAGCTATATGAATGTTCTTTTACCACAAATGGCCAAGTGTTATAAATTCATCCTCAGTCACTTCTACAATTGCATTATTTTTATTGTACATACACAGCTGGCATCACAATTTCTATCAAATAAATTATTTTTTCCTTTTTAAGATTTTTTAGTTTTAGGTGGCCGTGTTAGTGTTACATGTTATTTTGGGTCTTTTGGCTTACATACAATGGAAGATAACGGACATGTATTTGTATGTTAGGGTTTCAATTTTTTCTCTTTTATAATTGTGCTATTGTATTTTTGAACTGTCCTGACTGTGTGGCATGTTTTGTTTATCATTTTAATTACTTTCGACATAAACAGTATTGTTATCTATATGCGCGCCTAGAGTACGCCATTTGATTCTTTTTAAGTTGTGTACAAAAATGTATGCAACATACATGTATATGTATTTATTACAACTGTACACCACAAATATAATTAGGATATGAAAAATAAATAACTTACATATCAATGAAAGAAATACACGACGTATATCCATGTTTTTCTCTGCCATATTAACCTGACATTTAGCATAGAAATCTTCACTGTAAGATTATGCAATTTTTTCTTCTTAATTTCTTAAAATGAGTTTAAGATTAGTTAAAGTCTGTTTCGTAAAAGTGGTTATATTATAACAACAGAGACATGTTCCTTTACAAGTTGTAATTTATCATGTTTACATGGATGTCGCATAAATTAAGATTATTTGTCAAGGTGGGGATTGTTAAGTTGAATATTAAATTTTGTAAAGGTCAAGGTTATAATGATATCATAATAACGTTACAACTTCTGAACATTTGCTTTTAAACGACAATTTTGATAAAACAAATATTTTCGTTTTCGGAAATGACTACAAAAGGGTTCTACAAAACACTACACAGAAAACTAAGGATCGAGCAACACGAACACCACTAAAAACATGGGTTAATGCAGGTGCTCCGGAAGTGAAAGTAATTCTTACGTAAAACAATGGAGGATACCCTATGGCTAAGCACATCATGTAGAGCTTCTGATCACAGATTACCTTATGTTCAATCCATCTTGTTAAATATTTGGCAAATAAAATATGCTTAAATTAATGGGGTTTTGAACAGAATTAACACCATTAGTGGCACTAGTGGAGCGGGAACTTCAGGATCATTGTTTGTATTTTATCCTTTTTAGTTTGGCCATTGTATCATCTTTTTAGTTTGGCCATTGTATCATCTTTTTCGTTTGGCCATTGTATCATCTTTTTAGTTTGGCCATTGTATCATCTTTTTCGTTTGGCCATTGTATCATCTTTTTAGTTTGGCCATTGTATCATCTTTTTCGCTTGGCCATTGTATCATCTTTTTAGTTTGGCCATTGTATCATCTTTTTCGCTAGGCCATTGTATCATCTTTTTCGTTTGGCCATTGTATCATCTTTTTAGTTTGGCCATTGTATCATCTTTCCGTCTCCCATTTATAGAATCTGATTACCCTCTTAGTATCTTCAAAATCTTCTTGAATCACTTCAGTGATTAATGTGCTGCTCTCACGTGTCGTTGATTATTGGTATGATCCCATGTAGGGTCAAAGACCATATAATTGATATTTGCTGGTACGCCACTAGGCACGCAGCAATCAGAAGTCTTGTTAGCTAGAAGTCAGGATAATGTGACCGAGTTGAACGATGTGTCTACCAGTGAGCTAGCTCTATTAAAGTCAAATACAGCGTGTCTAATATACAAGACATCGTCATCTCATCGTAGCTTGTTCTCACGTTGATATTGTTGAACAATCACTCAGTCACTCACCTTATATTGATGTGCCTTACTTTGATTTGTCTAAAAGATATTTTTCTTTTGTGTTCTTTGTAATGTGTTTGAATCTACAGGTGGCTTATAATGTCTCACTATTATCATTGGTATAAATATGACTTATAATGTCTCACTATTATCATTGGTATAAATATGACTTTAGGGAGTTGCAGTTACTCTGTTTTTTGTTGACGCTTTATTTTCATCATAAAATAATTTTATCCTTATTTATAGCACTTTATTGACATATGGACGGATGTTGAACATAAAAGTATAACATTTGACAGATATACATGACATAATACAATAAATAGTTCATATAATTATTATCATTGTCATAATAATCAAGGTAGACTTAAATATACAGGAAAAAATACAACAAAAACAAAAAGAAAATAAATAAATTAGAAAACAAAGCAAAAACGAAACAAATAAAACAAACAAAACAAAAATATATGAAACCCAATTAATATAACAAATATAGAAATTACGAACACAAAAAAAGGAGTCTGAGTAAATAAAAAAAATATTATTCTTGTTCTAGTACAGTATATAATTTACAATTAAATAAATACAATTCTTAATAAAGATTTGCCATCATCAATTGTGATTTGATGGTCACAAATATCTGTTTACTAGCTCCGCTAACATGTCGCTAGTAGTAATCTCGATTTGCAATCATCAAATCAACGATTGATGTCGACGAACTTTCAATTAGAATACAATTATCTTCTAACAGTGTAATCTAATGTATGTTTTTTCAACATTTTCTAACCTTAGGATATGTACATTTTACCTAAATAACACAATAATTACATTAAATAAATATAGATTCTCCTTCAGTTGCCCGTGGGTTACGATATTTCTCCACTCAAGAGAGTTAAATTAAAAATTTTAACAGCAAGCCGTCAGGCGATTGGTTAAAATCTTAATTTAACTCTCGAGAGTGGAGAAATATCGTAACCCACATGGGCAACTGAAGGAGAATATATGTTTCTCCCATTATTTAACCCGAACTTTATTTCAAAATTTGAAATTAATGCGTTTGAAATTAATGCGGGAAAGGCACGAGCCAGTTTAATCCTCTAGAGGATTACAGATTTTTCCACCACTGGTTCAGCGGGGTTAAAACGCCGTAATAATGGGAGAATCTGTAATTATGCACAGAAAGTTTAAACAGTGATGGTCAACAATTCCATCAACATCAACTAAACAAACAAACAATTCTCATCTTAATGTACTAAACAAACAAACAATTCTCATCTTAATGTACTAAACAAACAAACAATTCTCATCTTAATGTACTAAACAGAAAATGAGGGAGGGCTACGACACAACACGTTGAAAATACAGGTTCTGTCTTAAACCGGTTAATGGGACCCCAACCTTCCCCTCTTTATAACTGAATCTGATTATATACCTCTTGGCAATCTTTAGTTAAGCATAATAATTGTCATTGCCAACAATGATAATTGATAAAGGGAGATAATATTATTATTAAGGTGAACATTATTCAAATAGAAATAAATTACTAAGCTATATTATATAGTATGGATTGTTATTGTTAAGTTTAGATTAAAAAAAATGTATGAAATTGAGCTTCCTTGAATCTCCACCCTCCAAAAATATATTCCTCGATATTTGCACGAGTGTAATATACATGTAGCTGTAAATCATGACGCCATTGATATGTTAAAATTTTGCTCAAATCATTTTGAAAGTTCTACTTAACAATAAAAGTTTTTTTGCATGTATATTGTAGAATATTGTCACTTAAAGATTATTTGTTGCACTCGCAAAGTTCCTACAATTCAATATTCTGCTTGGAACAATGCTTATCACTATTCGTGCAATTCGGTTGTTTCAAATCATGTCAATTCCGACCACGTTCCGTCTTTTTCGTGTCTTGACGTCTGAACAAATTGGCAGGCGACTTCCGGTGTTTACGCTATTACTGTGACAACGTCAGCATATCACAGTCGTAGATACGGTAGATTATAAGTAATTGTAATATGGAGACGCCAAGGAAACCGCTGAATAAATACTGGTGTTCGGTACCCCACTATCTGTCTTATATAAGAAATATATACATAAAGGGAGATCGTTTTCCTTTCATGATGCTGACAGCCGCAAATAAAGAAAGAAAACAAATTTAATTTTAAAGAATTATTTGTCTCTGCGTTGAAGTCTTTGATACAAATAAAATAATTTAGTTGATATCTGTCTTTTACAGAAAATGCTAAGATATTTTTAACTTGAGAATCGAACGTTAAAACGGCACATATCGATTGGAGTTTGTGTTGTGTACATTGACACCGGAAGCTCAGGACCAGCAGTTCCATCGAAATCACGTGATCTGGCAGACGAAAATAACAAAATGTTGACGGAATGGAAATGATTCGAAACAACCGAATTATCCTGTATTATCACATATATCACTGAAATGGCATAGCCTATAGCATATAGTTGCATTATATTTATGGTACACGATAAGGTCAGAGTAAATATTGTTCTTCATTACTGTTGCATTACACTATAATGAGTAAGTGATTGTTGTTTAACGCCAATTCGGCAATTTTCAGCTATATCATGGCGAGAACAAGTTCATTTGCAATGAGATGATGATTAGGTCCAATTTGTACTAGACCAACACGCTGAGTTGGATTTTTATAGTGCTAGTTCACTGAAACAACAGTCCGCGGGTAGACATGTCGCTACACTCGGACACATTATTCTGATTCCGAGCCAACCAGTCTTTGCTCTTTCTCCTTAATGCTGCGTGCTTAGTGGATAAGAAACAAATATCAATTTTATGGTCTTTGGTTTGATCCGACCGGGGCTCGAACCCACGATTTACCGCACTCGAGGCGAGCACGCTAACCGTTATGCCACTGATGCGGTTCATTACACTGTACGTGTCAACATGTCCTTACAGTTTTCATATAACTCTTCCCTTTCTACATAACCATACACTGTGTAAGGCAACATTATACCAGCCTACTAAAAGTGACATCTGTTTGTATTTATGAGTCTTGTTAGTATACTATTTCCGGCCATATCCATACCTGAAAAACAAAGATCATCATATCACGTGGGTTATAAATGGTCACCTGACCATATTAATGTCACACAGTAAACAATAAACAAGTTATATATGTAAGACAATTACTCACCTGTTCGTCAATACATTTCGGTGGTCTGTGCTTCGACACTGGCATGATTTATAAGATATATTTATGTTTGAAATTTACAGTCCCTAAATAGAAGGTCAATGCTTCTATACTGGCATGGTTTATAAGATATATTCATGTTTGAAATTTACAATCGATATTCCTTGAATAGCAGTGAGTGATTTAGCACTGACATGGTTTATAAGATGTATTTATGTTTCAAAGTTACAGTTACTTAATATTATACATTTATTAAAAGTAAGATTCATATCCCTCTGGAATACGTAACATAGATGATTATGCCTATACTGTTTCGGCCCACTCGTCGCAACTTCGGCTGATTCCGTACCTTCATCAGACCTCGTCCGTATTACGATAGCTCCCATTGGAAATACTTTCGGAAATCTTCAATGAAGGAGGTATTAAAGTAATTTCACTTTCGAATATTCGTCCAATAATAATATATTTTCATTCGTCGCAATGTCGGCTGATTCCGTACCTTCATCAAAGACCAATATTTTTCAAAGCAGACTCTATATTGTTGATTCAGGCTAACTTGGCAGGGCGTGGCTATCGTTCGTAGTTCAATTGGAACCTTCATTTTTAATTTAGGATGGACAGGTAAAATAGTTTACATCTGAATTCACTGATCCATTTAATTAGAGTCAACTGACAATTCTAATACCTTTTATATTCTATACTATGCAAACAACAATACTATGAATAGCCGATTGTTGTTATTTGTACGAGTACCTGGTGTTACATATGTATAGGTTATTCAATACCTGGTCATATACTAATGACCAGGTATTGTATAATCAATTTAGCCCATATTTTCTTTGTTGAGTGTCATGATTATCAATTATTACTAATTTAGGCAGTCTAAGCCAGATTAGTTTGAATGAGTATCAGCTCAACAGCATTTCCTTCAATTACAACATATGTACTGTATAAGATGTCTGTGTTTTAACAAACAGGTATGTAGCCAAGTTTTATAATTAACATTAAAATATGTAAATTAAGTAATCATGATAACATTAAATATTGAAAAAAGAAATTATAAGTAATTAAGATTTTTTTTCTAATAAAATTAAATAAATAAAAAACACTATTACATGCGGGAAATACATTAAAAATCTGCGTTCCGAGTTGTATAAAGAAAATAGTGATTGAAAAGGATGGAAAATGTTTTTCAATGGAAATATGAAATAACTTTGTGCATAATTTAGTGTCATAAAAAAAAGTGTCATTGAAGTTATTAATTATGTAAAATTCAGTTACATTAATTTCATTTTTGTTTTGCCTTTTTTTATCATCTGTCAGCATCACAGGGAATTGTTATGTTAGATGAAACTTTATAAACGGTCGGGGATTCTCTCTAAACCCTTCTCGAGTACAATGTTAGAGTGAAAGTTTAACATATATATAAGTGGTTATCAATGGTAACTACTTCCTGTAATGGGAATATTGTGAATGTCCATCACCATCCACCCGCCCCTCCTCCCAAACACACACATAGTTTGGAAATTATTTGGAGTTATCTCCCTTATAACAATAAAATCTAAGGTTTGGGATCGTTGAAACTTTTGTTTTATTTTAGTTATTGTTATCGACTTGCTGATGGTTTTACAATATATCTCAGGTGGATGAATTAATTAACTTGGATTGCTTGGGTAAATTAGTGACTATATTCCCTATGCACAGTCTCCAGATTTCCCCTACTCAACCCTGCTCTGTATAACAAAACTTACACTACTGGAAGATAAAGTTTGAAAATTTGGCTCAACTAAACAGAGGTACAAACATGTATGACAGCAAGTAAAGAATAAGGGATTTGTACAACTGTTATGTATGTTTAACATATGAATGAAAAAAGGGGGGTTCATAATCTTTAAATTGTTACAACATAATAAACTGATATATATATCTATATATTGCCTCAAGGGGTTTTCCTTACTCCACCTTTACCATGTTTACAAACAAATTCACCAAATTAAATCAACACAAATTGCACTGATGCCTACGGGCATTAAAAACTGTGGTATATGAAAAATATCCAATAACACAAGACAAAGAAAGTATGGGCTAAAAATAGTAGATTCGTCCACGGTCATAGTTTGAAGTTCAAACAGACCGGCCAGGTTACTTTGTAACATCAATACACTCATCTATTGTCGCCATTTTAGAACTTATTCGCGGTGCGCAGTGTTTGATTGAAGTGATACGGTCTTCCGGCGAAGAAATGTGACGCGTAGACGCATATCTAATACCGTATTACAGCCGAGGGGTTGAGGAAGAGAAGCAGACTCGCCCGAGGTTTGTCGATTGCGTTTAGGCCCTCATATGCTCATAAAGACTTCTCGATTGTTTGAATTTCCAGGCATTTTGAAGATGCGCTAACCTGATGAAGGTTATTGTAGAAAGGCGTCGCGCGCACTAAATTACGTAGATGTTTTTTTTTCTCTATTACTGCCATGACGACTATATATGAGTAACACGATGGGTGTTTTATAAGAAGCAGGACCTGCTACCCTTTGCGATCACCTGAGTTCATCCCACATTTTTTGGTGGGGTCTGTGGTTCCATCTTTTTAACTTTTTGTGCTGTTCTATTATGTGTGTTTACGTCCTGGGTTCCGTGTTGTGATGTCCGTTACAATTTCTGTATTAAAACAATGTCCGTTCGTGTTTGTATTATGGCTCTTGTTTTATATACTTATTTGTGTTTGCTTGCGCATAGTGGTGTCTAACACATATTGTGTTGTGTAGGTTTGTTTTTCTTCGTCTTCTGTACCCTATATTTACAGTTTCTCTGGATTTGCCATTTTTGTTGTTGCCCCTGAGGAATTTTCTATCGTTTTTCTTCTATACTCGTAGGGCCATTAACTATGTAATAATTACTTACATCATTCTTTGCATCATTCTATATTCAGCCATGACTTCATTATATTCAATCATTGAATCCCTATATTCTTTCATGGCGTCTCTGGTATGAGCTGCATTATCTTTATTTTTATGCGCATTTTTCTTGTTGCCTTTCTTATTACCGTTCGTTTTGATGTTTCTCTTTAGATTTAGAGTAGTTGATAATAGAGTTTGTGTTGTCGACAGAGGTATTTTCGTTGTTGTGGAAAATTGTTTTAATGGCGGCGTTGTTGAAAATGGTACCGTTGGAGGTGTTGAAAATGGCATAGGCTGTGTTACTGAAAATAGTCCATGCGTAGCTAAGAATGGTATAGACTCTGTTGTTGAAAATGGTATATGCTGTGTTGTTGCGGATAGTCCATGCTGTGTTGCTGGAAATGGTGTTTTATCTATCTTATCTGTCGTTGATAATATCGGCCGTGGTGGAGTCGTAGTTGTTGACGCTAATTTGTTCTCTGGTATCTTCTTTGGTCTATTTATTTTATTTGTTGGCTCTTGTATTGCATTTAAAACCAAACTGAAATAATAGAGAAATTATATATCATTACATATCGACTCTGGTGATACCTGATCAAGGTTATTCCAGAAATGCGTCATGTGCATTCTTTAGATATACAATGTATACGTTTTCCACAACTAAATACTAAATTCTTCGTCTATAGAAAATATCGGTAAAGTAGAAATATTATCTATTATCAAATTGTTGGTGATTTACTCCATTTCCATTTTTGATTTCACTCGTGTTGTTATGTCTGGTCTAATTGCTGTGTGGTCTACTGTTCATAACCATAGTAGTTTTCGTGG
This sequence comes from Gigantidas platifrons, assembly GCA_002080005.1. NCBI lineage: Eukaryota > Metazoa > Mollusca > Bivalvia > Mytilida > Modiolidae > Gigantidas > Gigantidas platifrons. Next base: position 227,890 of record MJUT01043138.1, read on the forward strand.
TATATTTTTTTACTGTCTGATCTTGATTTTATCTTTATTTGTCTGATTGTGGTTTCTGTATTGTTTGACATTTTCCTTTTAATTGTTATTTGTTCAGTTATATAGTAGCGGTAGGTGTAACTAGTAGAAACTTGAGTACTCGGACACAACCAACAACCTGCCGCTAGTCACTTCTTTTCATAGTGTTTTACCGATCGAGTGGGGTAGAACTCGCAGACTTTACATGATTATATGTTAAAATCGCACTATCATACGATCGCGGTTATGCCGATAACAACCAAAATTCAGGGCATGTGCATACAAGGTATTCGTTACGAAATACAACAGTTATTTAGCGTGGCATCAATGTACATTTTGAATAGAAAAGTTTGAAGGTACTAATTGGGTAATCAGAATCCGTAAATCGAAGAACAGCCAATACAATGGCCAAATAATTAGAACTACACAGAAAACTAAAGATTGAGCAACACGAATCTAACTTAACACCGAATGTGAACACAGGTGCTCCGGAAGGGTCAGCAGTTTCTGCTCCACCTTTGACAACCGTCGTGCAACTGTTAAACGACGCAAACATCATGTGACATAGAAAGCGTGTTGGACACCGGTATGCGTAAATAAATACACATAGCATAAATGAAACAAGAAGTCCGTAGAAAACAAGTTGGAGTAAGGACGAATCGGATATCGTTTTCACGCGGATAGAACTAAAACATTAATATGTTGATTAACTTGTACTTCCTAAAATGGTCTAATATATTAAGGATACAAATTCCATACCATTTGAAATATCACCATTAAAGCTCCAAAGCATTGTTGAGCCTGTTCCAGGACAATAGCTGAATTTACAACGTAATATGTCGTGGTCTTTTTTGCGCTTAATGGTTTGAAGTGAGATATGGTTGTTCTATTGGTTGATAATGGTGGAATTATTGACCAACACCACTGTTTAAAATGTCTTGTCATAAATATTGAAGTGCATAATGTCTCGTTGTTGTCATGGTAATACGCTAATTTAGAGTAAGGAATACCAGTGGCACTTACCTCAATTCATGTGATCCTATTTTGTCGGGCGATAACAGAATCATCAAAAGGAGAGTTCTAATTGCAGATAAAACAACACCCAATTCCTCAGTAGCTTTAGTTATCTTCATTAATTGTGAACTGTGGTGTTGTGTTGACTGGTCGTCTATGCCTTTATGCACATTACCATAGGACGTTATCTCATTCTTCAAACCTACTCGGTTATTTAGGTGATTTATAATCTTATCTTTGGATGGACTAGAAAATATCTGCATGGATGGATTTTTGTCCTCCATATTGACAGCATCATTCGTAGTTTTAATTAACAAGTCTTGATAACTCTTCAACTCACGATAATGTTTATAAAGCTCTGACAGCACAAGAATCTCCTTTGTTTTGCATTCCATGTCTCCTTTTTTACCTGTAAGAAATAAATAATATACTAGTTAAGATTAATCAATAACCAATTTAAGTGTCACAGTGTGATACTACCAAACACTATATTACAATGTTATATATACTTTGTCCTCGTGTCACAGTGTGATACTACCTAACACTATATTACAATGTTATATATACGTTGCCCTCGTGTCACAGTGTGATACTACCTAACACTATATTACAATGTTA
>MJUT01043138.1:234940-246856 GCA_002080005.1 Gigantidas platifrons
TAGAATGTCCATTTTTGATGTTGTTTGTTTTCGGCCTGTGTCTTGTGCCAAATGTTGTTTTTCTTTCTAGAATGTCCATTTTTGCTGTTGTTTGTTTTCGGCCTGTGTCTTGTGCCAAATATTGTTTTTCTTTCTAGAATGTCCATTTTTGATTCCCACTTCTGTTTCCTCTACCGTTTATATATAATTGTGATAAATTGTGACCCCTTATAATGAGCAGTATTACTGAGATGATTGGGGATAATAATGAGCAATATTACTGAGATGATTGTGGATAATAATGAGCAATATTACTGAGATGATTGGGGATAATAATGAGCAATATTACTGAGTTGATTGGGGATAATAATGAGCAATATTACTGAGATGATTGGAGATAATAATGAGCAATATTACTGAGATGATTGGGGATAATAATGAGCAATATTACTGAGATGATTGGGGATAATAATGAGCAATATTACTAGATGATTGGGGATAATAATGAGCAATATTACTGAGATGATTGAGGATAATAATGAGCAATATTACTGAGATGATTGGGGATAATAATGAGCAATAATACTGAGATGATTGGGAATAATAATGAGCAATATTACTGAGATGATTGTGGATAATAATGAGCAATATTACTGAGATGATTGGGGATAATAATGAGCAATATTACTGAGATGATTGGGGATAATAATGAGCAATATTACTGAGATTATTGGGGATAATAATGAGCAATATTACTGAGATGATTGAGGATAATAATGAGCAATATCACTGAGATGATTGAGGATAATAATGAGCAATATTACTGAGATGATTGAGGATAATAATGAGCAATATTACTGAGATGATTGGGGATAATAATGAGCAATATTACTGAGATGATTGGGGATAATAATGAGCAATACTACTGAGATGATTGGGGATAATAATGAGCAATATTACTGAGATGATTGGGGATAATAATGAGCAATATTACTGAGATGATTGGGGATAATAATGAGCAATATTACTGAAATGATTGGGGATAATAATGAGCAATATTACTGAGATGATTGGGGATAATAATGCACCATGCACTTAAAACCATTGCACAAACGAGTTAGTGGAATAAAATGTTACGATTGCTGGTATGTCCTAGTGAGTGATTGGTGTCTCAGCAATTTTTCATCTATAGCATAGCGAGAACAAGTTAATTTTCAATGATCAAGTCTGCTTTGTACTAGACCAACACGCCTAGCTGGATTTTTATAGTGTTGCCTCACTGAAACAACAGTCCGAGGAATGACATGTCATCCTACTCGGACACATTATCCTGATTCCAAGCCAACCAGTCTTTGCTCTTTCTCCTTATTGCTGCATGGTTAATGGAGAAGCAACAAATACCAATTTTATAGTCTTTGGCTTGATCTGATCTGGGCTCGATCCCAAGATCTATCACACTCGAATCGAGCACAGTAGTCATTACACCAACGATGCGGTTGATATAATCAAATAAAACCACATATTAATAATGAATGGCAAAATATTGCTAGTATACAATTATATACATATGACGAGATCAATGCATGGCCTTATAAACATGTTTTCTAACTTGAACCATATATCTGCCGAGCTTGGAATACATTATACTATTATGGTGTTTCGTGTTTGCTTTTTTGTTGCTTACCATGAAGTGGCATATATCTCGTCCATACTCAAAGCGAGAACAAGTTATGCAATATAATAAAGCTATAATGAAATGAGGAAGGAAGGGAACAGTCGTGACTACGACTTTGACAACAACTGGAGAAGTATGGAGAGCTGGATTCGGGAGGTCACATTTAGTCTTTTGGACCTGCTAAGTACAGAAATAAAATTTCCCAATCTATTGATTTTGTCATATATAATTTCTGTCGTGTTACTTAACCTCCACGCCTTTTCTAATTGATTGTTTTTGCTTGACGTCAAATGAGCAATAAAACAGCTATATCTAAAACAAATAGCAAAGCGTTTACTATCAAAGACAGGCTAGAGATCCATCCGTGAAACAATAACGGCAAACACATTCCTCGTCTTTCATTTTACCTCATGTTAAGACTCTACAAAGACAAGATTCATTTTCCCTCGTACGATTTCTGACTGTCATAGTCCATAGGGAAACTGTGTAACATCTGACATAATCTTCAACTAGTTGAATGCTGGTATAAGTAGAAGTGGAAAACGATCTTTAATTTTCAAAAAAAGCATGATGCATATAGAAGATGGCGTTTGACTGAACCTCTAGACGTTTAGCTTGGTTGACACAGTTAAGAAGAAATATAGCATAAGCATTTTATCACGCAGCGTACGACCAACGACCGCTCATTTTTTAAAGTGCACGAATAAGGAACATTCCTTTACGTCATATTTGTATGTCGAATTAATGCGGTGGGGTTATAGCTGATAGCAGATTCAAAATAGGTCCTATTTCCATATCCTGTCTATCCATCGAGAAAGGGGGTTCTTTTTAAATATATAATGTACACAATTATATCTAACTTTACTATTTATCGGGTCTCAAGGTAGAATAAACTAATGGATCGAGTTGACATAAAAAAAAGTTAATAAAATGTATCACTTGGTCAGGTACACTTCAATTAATCATTGTTGAAAAATATCTTATTAAGATAACATTGCTATGTACTGCAAGTTTTAAATATGCAATACATAAGATATTTCCCTCATTGTAGGTTGTTAGTGATCAGAATCATTAAATATTTAGAAGACTACTTTAATTATAGTTGGAGATCTGTCAGCGTCAACTGTTGGGTGGTTGTAAATTGAGTCTACTGGTTACCCATATACGGAGCTAGTAAATGGATATTTGCGACCATCAAGCCACAATTGATACAGGAAAATTTTCAAACGCATCAAATTGATCTCCATTATAATTATCTTTCTGATAAATATACATTGACGTATATTTATTACCACCGGATATATTGTTTACTGTTTGTTGGCATCAATGACGTAATTGATGTCGCAAACATTTAATGTCGTCCAATTAGAAAAAAGCGTTACAGAAACAACTGCATATGAAATTTTAATAGTTGCCTACATTTGGTATATCACAAAAATTACACCAAAACCAAAAAAGCCTACAAACAGACAACATACACACTTATATAAAATAAATGTCACCCAGTTATATGTAAATGTTAGTATTTTAACCCAGTTATATGTGAATGTTAGTATTTTAACCCAGTTATATGTGAATGTTAGTATTTTAACCCAGTTATATGTGAGTGTTAGTATTTTACTCACATGCAGAAAACACTCACAAGCTGCATCAGTTTAATAAGAGGAGAGGTTTGGGTTCATAAATCTAGTCTAACCTCGTTGCGTTTTATTGAAATGTGTGGGCCACGTTGTTATGTATTTGCGTGTTAGGGGAATAAAATTGACCTCTGTTTCGACGATTTTTTATGAGATTTTAGAACTGTTACGACATTGTAGTATTTTAGAACTGTTACGACATTGTAGTATTTTAGAACTGTTACGACATTGTAGTATTTTAGAACTGTTACGACATTGTAGTATTTTAGAACTGTTACAACATTGTAGTATTTTAGAACTGTTACGACATTGTAGTATTTTAGAACTGTTACAACATTGTAGTATTTTAGAACTGTTACGACATTGTAGTGTTGTTGCCTGTCATTTTATAGTCTTATTTTATTCTATTAAAAATAAATCAAACGCATTAAAATCCATCATAATATTATATATTCATAATGACAGTGAAGATCTAAATTATCTGTAATAATGTCATATTGTCATAGCCAGTCAATAATCTGAGAAGACAAGATGATGACGTACCTCGTGTCTAAATAAGCGAAGATAATACAAGCATTTCTGACGTGGGTTTTATATTTAACCAATGGCGGTCTAATTACGTCCAAATTATATCTGATGAAGAACGCAGTTTACGTCATTGTGTACTTATCCAGGAACAGACACATTGATCAATCTAAGTTTATATAACAATACTCTGAATGTTATATTTCTTACGGTTGTCCAAACTATTTAGACGTTCTGTGTAATATTCTAAGGGTAAAATAACTACTGGAAATTGCAGACGAAAAGTATGAATATACCAAAGAGGTGACGAGATGCCGTAATTGAAGAATAACAGACAATGCAAGTCCAACAGAAAAGCTACACAAAGACAATGATCTACAAAATGCTACACAGAAACTAAACATTGAAAAGTACGAACCTCAGAAAAAAAATCTGCTGTCAATGGTATGAATTACGTACCCGGCATCTGATTACCCTTTTGGTATCTGCACACTTTGCTCTTTAGAGATAACTATCTCTATCAACATTTAAGTGACGACTGTGACCACAGTTATATGGTTGGTTGATGTACATATACTTATATGATAAGTTTTATTACCGACAAATTAGAGAGTTCGATTTCCATGAGTGGTGAAATACACCAGATACAGCTTACTGTGGACAGGTCAGTGATATATTCTCCGTGTATTCTGGTTTCATCGATCAATAATACGGATCATCATGAAACAACTGAAATATTGTTGTGAAAAGTGTTAAAATCTTAACATTCTAACACCACAATATTTGTTAGTCATTAAATAGAGTCGTATCTTCTATCACGAGCGTTTTCATACCAACATTCTTACTGTTGATAATGGAGTAATTTAAGTCTTTTTGTAGATGCAAATACGATAACGGACACGGAAGTAATATGTCTGTAATATGAACAATTACATTTAGAATGACCAGTTATTTGAGTGATCAGAATATGCAGAACTACTAAGATCAGATTATCAAAATTACCTCTTATGATAAATTCCCTAATGCATATGCAATAATTTAGCTATACTGTTTAGACCCTTTGATTTTCTTGTTCCCCAAAACTCTAAAATATTTGATTTCTCAATCTTTGTCTATGATATCTGATTGAAGGTATTCCAGAAACGTGTCGTGTAAACTAAAGTATATATCTACATTTTTCTTACAATTTGTACAACTAAATATTACAAATGTATTACATCTTTGAGCATGCTACTCCTCAAAATTGACAGTGAGGGCCGGTTAAGATCGAAGCTTTACGGCAAAAGAGATGGTATTAATTTTCCATTGTGAACTTTTCATTTATATATATACATTGTATATAGAAATATTCCAATAGCACTTGAATGTGGAGTATATATCTCTCAACTGATCCGATATTCCAGCGCTTGTGGTTCCTATCACAATTTCCTTGATAGAGGGTTGCTGCTGACAAGGACGATACATTAGCAAGGGTTCTTGGTGGATCAGTTGTAGTTATCACCTCGAAAGTTTCACGATTGCCTCCATGACTTGTCTAACCTCTACGGAATATCTACGTCACAAATGACCACGTGTATGTTCCGTTTTTCGTAATCACAATCCGGGTCTTTTCCTCACCGGGTTTATAACAAGAGTAACGTGGCTGATGACTCTACTGGAACAAGAACTGCCTACCCTTCCGGAGCACTTGAATTCACCACCGGTTTTAGTGGGCTGCATGCTGCTCGATCTCTAGATTTCTGTGTAGGGTGTTGTACGTCATTTTTGTCATTTTTTTTTCTTTCCACAATTGTAGTGTCTGTCCATCTTTGATTTACGGTTTTCTGATTACCCCTTTGGTATATTCAATNATGTTATAATTTATAAAATAAAAATAAAAATCCCGAGAACAGTTTTGTTTGTGAACGAAATGTACAGAATTGTCCTATTCATGTTATAAAGGCATTACATATTGACGTGCCTAACGTTAACAATTCAAGCGTCATCGAGATTAAAACGTTCAGCTAACCACTTATGGAACAACAGCGACGTCTGTCGAAAGAAATTTGGTGAATGATCCCTATTGTTTCTTTTTTTTCTTCTAACACGAAAGTTGGTAATTACAAATCTATATACAAGTACTTTAAGTATGATAAATAGAGGCCAGTAACCAGTCGAAAGGTTACAGTAGTGTTACATTTATCATTTTTTTCACTATTAGGCACTGTTATAAATGTATAAGTCAGTAATTATTGTCAAATAAACAGTAAAATACTAAAAGTAGTTACAACATATCAATAAGACGCCCAGATATAGAATGCATTTTTAAGTGAATATTTTCCAAAATAATTATTTACAAATTCGATAGTCACTGAAATGTCGTTTATCTTGAGAAAGAATTTGTATCGTCTAATTTTATGGCATTCTGTCAAAGTTGTAATTCCTCAAGATGTTCGCCATTGGTCATCTTGTCATCTTGTCATCTGTTCTTGGTCATCTTGTCATCTTGTCATCTGTTCTTGGTCATCTTGTCATCTGTTCTCGACATCACAGAACCAAATGTAACATACAAACTCTGTTTTGGGCAATGCTGATTTCAATATATTGTCTTATATTCTAATATGACGTTCTTCATTGCCTATTTGAACAATACAGTAATAAAATTCCTGATATATGTAACTCCGCACATACGTACAGGAGGTCACATTATGGACATCAAGTGATTACATTCGTTTATAATGGACCATTGTGCATACATACATACATTTGTTTACATGCTCATTTTTTTCTCGAAAAAAAAACTCCACTAAAGATCGCCTTCTGTCGACATTGTAAAATAGTATATTGTATTCCGATTACCTATTTTCAATGGAACGCTGAGTGACATTGACACCAGGGGCCGTGTTCTCGAAAGTGTCTTAGGACTAAGACATGTCCTAAGACCATCTTAGGACAAATCTTAGTCCTAAGTCGTGTTCTCGATCATGTCCTAACTTGGGACATGTCGCAAAATTTGTCTTAACTTTAGGACATCTACGGAGGTGTCTTAAGATGGTCCTAGCCCCGAAATTATAATATAATTTGATATTTTGTACCAAAAACGAACTTTAGTTTGTAGAATATGATTGGTATACACCTTTATGCTGTTTTTAAATCTAAATAAGTGAACTATCAATGATTTTTCTATTATAATTTAAACGGCGCACGAGATATCTTTTGCTCATCTTAAATCAGTAATTCATTGAAAGTTTGAAATCAGCTCACTCGAAAGTAATCACACAAAAAATAACGGTAATGACTGTACTTCACTAAAAAAGCGTGCTATACATTAGTTGTGTATCGTATATGACCTTCAGAACTACGTATATATAGATAACTACAAATTAATGAAAACAAGAATCAGACTCATGGGATGCAGTGTAAAAAGTAGACGAAACTGAAAAAAAAACACACTTTATTTACATCTTGTATTTTATTATGAGTATTGTTATTAAGTGTTTGCTATATTTTAATATTGGAGATATTGTTGTACACAATATTTATATTTTCCTAATCATTGCGTTGACACTTAGGACATAGTTAAGACATCCTAAGTTAGGATAGTCTTAAGATATCTTCGAGATCACTCTTAGGATATGTCCTAAGATGGTCATAAGACCATCCTAAAAATCGTCCTAAGACATATCTTAAGACAAATCTTAGGATACTTTCGAGAACACGGCCCCTGGTTACTGATTTATTTTACGATTTTTAGCATTCCATTTGCTTAAGTGGCTAATATTAAAATGCCATCAAAATGGAAATGGAATAGCATCTTGAGTTACGTCTAAAGGTAAGACTGCAATAGATTAGTGGAGTGTTATATGTCTTTTAATACATACTTGTTTTGTACACATATTTTGCAAAATGTAAAATGAAAAATAATATTTCGTGTCTCTTGAGTGTTTCCTTTTTGCATTCCATTGTAATTTTGAGTGAAAACTTGTGTTGACTTTTTCAGGCTAGAGGATGGAAGAGCCACCTTCTTTCTTCAGATTTTCTACTAACTTTTTCAGGCTAGAGGATGGAACAGCCACCTTCTTTCTTCAGAGTGTACTAACTTTTTCAGGCTAGAGGATGGAACAGCCACCTTCTTTCTTCAGAGTGTACTAACTTTTTCAGGCTAGAGGATGGAACAGTCACCTTCTTTCTTCAGAGTGTACTAACTTTTTCAGGCTAGAGGATGGAACAGCCACCTTCTTTCTTCAGAGTGTACTAACTTTTTCAGGCTAGAGGATGGAACAGCCACTTTCTTTCTTCAGAGTGTACTAACTTATTTGAACTGTTTTGCATATTAGAAACAAAAAAATTCATGAATGGTATAATTTGTTGGAAGGTTTTACATGAGTCGGCAGAATATTAGTAAACATTACCCCTCGCTTCCGCTCGGATAAAATACTAATAAAATGGATCTTGCAAATCCATTTTAAAACTAAAGCAAATTATAGCTTCCATAAATTATTTCTTAATTTAACTAAATAAGTAAGGACATGGGTGATCAAGAGTTTTTTTGTTGTTGTCGAAAAGTAACTACTCGGGGAGGGCTTTTCTGTTCCATAATTTCTGATAGCCACGATAAACTGCATAAAGTGACCATGAACAACATTAACCATAACGTTAAATACAAATAGTGTAAACTGAGGCTTTATTTATACATTTTTAAATGAAATGACAGAGTTTGATTGTTGATTATTGTTAAACGTCACGTGAACATTATTTCAGTAATATTCATTGCGGGTTTACTGATGTTGCGATTGTCACAAAGAAAATGCGGAGATGATAGCTATTGATAGAATCGGAAAAGTTTGCTTTATAGCGGACCACCAACGAGCACTCATGACAACATATTGTCCATTAGTCGCAGCTGAAAGTTTGTCTTTTATGTACAAGCAGTGTGGCATTCTCCGAGCAAAAAGCACACATTTATGTCGCTTTCTACTGGTAAGTTGTGGAATGGATTCTCTCGTGCAACCAGCGGGCATTCGCTTATGGGGGAATAAAACCTCGCTCCAAAGAAATTGGGTTTAATTATTGATTGATTGATTGATTATTGCTTGACATCAAGCGAGCAATAGTTCAGCTATATTCAGGTTCTATTTTGATAATTCCAGATATTAACTATAGGTGTTTTGTAAAATTATTTTTGTATAGGTATATAAATCATATATATATAATATTGATAGATGATATTATTATTATTATTGTGTCCAACTGTGACAATACTTCAGACTATCTTGTCAAGGCTGTAATTAGACAGCCATAAAAGTGTCTAATAATAACAAATAAGAACAGTTAATTATAGGTTATTTCTGTTGTGTTTTCAGAGTGTTCACAAATCAATTCATGATGTGTGTCCTTGTGTGGGTTAATACTATGCATCACAAAGTAACAAGTAAGCCTTTGTTCTCGTTGTCAAAGCATAATCAACCATTTAATGTTGTAAATTGATTACACAGGAGTAGCACGAAGAGTGCCACATGTGGAACAGGGACCGCTTGTTCTACCAGAGCACCTAAGTTCACCCAGACTTTTAGTGGGTTCGTGTTACTCGATTTTTAGTTTTGTATGTAATGGTTTATCCTTATGTTCTTTTTCGTCTGGTGAATTGTATTCTCTGTGCCTCTTCCATTTACGGTTTCATACTTTTCTGTAGATTAGCAATGATCTGGTAAGAAACCAAATAACAGGACATAACAATCTGAGCTCTAATGTCGAAAAGCCTTAACTTTGGTATCAAAGCAGTATATTGATAAAACGTAACCTATCAAAAATGGTAAGGGTGACTGACTGACATGGAGAAAACATTTGAACGACCGACCGCAATACTTTACTAAGAGGAGAATGGGCCCCACAAAACTAACCTAACCCCGTCACTTTTCATAGAAGTGCCTGTGCCAAGCCAGGGACATGTGCGGTCATGTTTACCGTTATCGATTTTCCCTCCGTTTCTAGGCTTGATTAATTAGATTGGTAATGTTCACACAATAAGGTGTCTTTTTTTGCATTTTATTACAAAATAAATAAAGTAAGATGATCCCTTCCCTTTGCTTGTTCGAGGGAAATACTTTGTAAAAATATTTGAATAAGAAGTGGTAAGTAGTTACGGCTAAATCAATTACTTTGATATTTCGATTCAATAGTTCATTCGACTTCGACCAAACTATAATAAAATGTCACGAATATGGCTGACAATAATATCTTTAGATGGTACCACTAGTGGAACAGGACCAGTTCTCCCGTTCGGAGCTACGGACATTGTCAATGAAATATCAAATTCATAGACTTAATATTGGATGTCATCAGTGTAGTTAATAAATAGCTCACTACACAAAATAGCAGTGTCATTAAATAGTTGTTATTTGATGGCTTTACTGGCTATTAATAAATATGCTAATGTAGCTCGTCGTAATAGTCCATTGTCAATAAAAATGTCTTGTCTAAGGACACATTGAAATAGAAACTGGGTCAAAAATGTTAATGTAAAATGCTGACCAACCCTTCACGTGTATATATTATTCCATGACGAATTTATGATTAAATCGAATATTTATTTATCACACGTGCTGATTCACGAAATGGCAATGCAGTAAATTATTCTAGATGATTATTTATGCGCTTGATATTTTACCATTTGGACACCATATTTGTGTTGACTTTTTCACATTCATTGAAACCAGAAGCGGGAAGCATGCCCATCCCTAGCAATAGACCTGTGTTGATATGTTCTGTACAAGAAATCTGATTAACGACATAGCTATTACAAGAAGCAGTAATAACATAATTGTAAGCCGTCTTATTCTAGATTACATTTGTGAGATTGATCTGAGATTATTTACACGTACCACCGACGTTCTGTTTTAGTGTTTCATTGTCATTTGTTTGTTTGTATGAGACAGTAATACGAAAACAGAAACCTACCCTTATCAGTATGGCAGATATTGTCAGCTCTGGGTGGCCATGTATGTTATCCTTGTACATTTTGTATATATTTTGACTCTTTGTTCCCCTTTTCTTACTCTATAAAATATGTATGTCTAAGTTTAGGAACTTCTTCTGTATTTACTTCGATCTGTTTTGTGGATCTGAAATTGGCATTGGTAATATGCAGCTTCGCTTATACAATATGGGCAAAGCAACCTGAGCTCAATGACTTGGCAACCTGAGCTCAATGACTTGGCAACCTGAGCTCAATGACTTGGCAACCTGATCTCAATGACTTTGCAACCTGAGTTCAATGACTTGGCAACCTGAGTTCAATGAGAGCTCAATGACTTGGCAACCTGAACTCAATGACTTGGCAACCTGAGTTCAATGACTTGGCAACCTGAGCTCAATGAGAGCTCAATGACTTTGCAACCTGAGTTCAATGACTTGGCAACCTGAGATCAATGACTTGGCAACCTGAGCTCAATGAGAGCTCAATGACTTTGCAACCTGACCTCAATGACTTGGCAACCTGAGTTCAATGACTTGGCAACCTGAGCTCAATGAGAGCTCAATGACTTGGCAACCTGAGCTCAATGAGAGCTCAATGACTTGGCAACCTGAACTCAATGACTTGGTTAATATAGTCATATTATATTTTAGCTCGGACACCCTCATCATATAGTTTTAATATTCTTGAAGGTCTTATAAAGCTTATCATTTCAATTGAATTTAGTCAAATATAAAAATACAGTTATCTTGAAATATTGTTTTCTAATTCAAGGAACTACAAGTACATAAGTAAATTTTATAGAAAGATAGTGAAAATGAAAGTTGAAGACAATAAAAAAGAAATACAATCCATTAGAAACAAGCGATTACAACAACCATGCATTTAGTCCTCACTACATTTATATTGGAAACATGAATGCTAATTACTGAAAAAGGAGAGTTTGAACATACCAAAGGGGTAATCAGAATGCTAATTACTGAAAAAGGAGAGTTTGAACATACCAAAGGGGTAATCAGAATGCTAATTACTGAAAAAGGAGAGTTGGAACATACCAAAGGGGTAATCAGAATGCTAATTACTGAAAAAGGAGAGTTTGAACATACCAAAGGGGTAATCAGAATGCTAATTACTGAAAAAGGAGAGTT
>MJUT01043138.1:288298-306288 GCA_002080005.1 Gigantidas platifrons
AGACGACACATACTTGTGGTCATTATCCGTATAAATTCACCAAGTCACGATGTTCTCCCTTCGTAATTAATAAAAGAGCACCGGATGTTCATGTTCATAGTTTGCCATTTCCGTCAAATCAAATTTCAACATTATCTATGTAATCAGGTTAAATAATCTAAAACATATTTATTAACGTCAAATAGTCATACAGCGGTGTTTTTTTGGAATGCCGAGTTGAAAAAACGATGGGAAAATGGCTTAACATGTGTTTTATAGAACTTTTTGTTTGACAAAAGAAAAAATCTTAATTCACAATTCATATCCGGGAGTAATATACACAAACAAAAGTGTTGATGAGTTCACGGGTCTCAATCCATAATGTAACCAGAAAAATAAATAATAAGATTAGCTTTTAGGCGCTATCGTCTAATACAACATACAAAATGGAATCCTAGGGGTAAATTGAATGATCTGTTACGCACTGCTGACGACTCGCATAGATATGTTGTTGTTGATGTTTATAACCCTGAAATCAAAAGAGCAATTCCTAAACCGAATATTAATACTTCTACTGATTCCTTTACATGTATCTAAACAGACACTATGTAATAATACGATGCACACCAGTTCACCGGGTCTCGTTGAAACAAACCTTTCTATTTTCTTTTTTTTTCTTTGTAAGAAAAATGCAACAAAACCGATAATTCTCTTCGAGCCACCAAAATTAATTTCAACTTCCAAAGTTACTTCTTTAACTACATCAGTAACAAAAACGTTGAAAAAAAAAATGGTTCTCTTAAATTTATTGTTAATTTCAAGCAGATTAGTATTCAACAAAATTATCCGATAGTACTCCTTTAAAATTTAGCGTAATTAACATAGAAATTACTATGAGATGGTAGTTTTTTGTTTGTCAAATACTCTTGCCAATGTGCATTACATTTATTGTAGTAAACAGCATTTGATGCGGAGAGCCTTCACTGAATAAGAACGATAACTCTCATGTCTTTGCTGCTGAAAAAATAATGTAGATGTAAATGAATGAGTAAACTCCAAATGAACATATATATATATATATATATATAGAAATACAGCTTCATCATGGCAGGAACATGTTAGATTTTGCTGGAAACTAGTAGACATGTCGCTCCATTCCGACATATTTTCCAGACTCACAACCAATCAGTCTGTGCTCTTGTTCCTTAATTTTGTGTACCTAGCGTTGAAGTAGTTAGTATAACTCATAGTCATAGTATTTACTCGATCCGACTGGGTAGTGGACCCACAATCTAGCGCACTTGCAGCAAGCATTCTAACCATTACACCACCAAGGCATTAAATATTAATTTATTTCCACTTACCAATGTAAACAGAAGAAACTAGGTGAAAACTGTCTTCCATGATAAATAATAATATGAAAAACAATTGCGTCTTTTGATATTTCCCAACACTACCTAGGGATTTTAAAATGTAGTCAACCTCTGTTGCCGGGTCAATTCTGCTGTCTTCATTGTGTCCCAATGATGAAATTCCGTTAATAGTAGACTCAGTCATAACTAATATCTGGCTAGTATCTTGCTATAGTGGAGGTGAACAATCTTGTTTACATTGTGACGTCTCGTTGATCACTATATTTACACGACACACATTTATGTTAATCCGACTTTTATTTTAGTTGTAATATTATTTTTTTAACAATCTTTCGGTGCATAGAAGTTCACTACACAAGGTTATTACACAGATATCATAAGATGTTGTTAAGTTTTACCTGCGTTACTGTTTTGATGTCTATAAGCAAATATATACATAACAACATCCCTCTTTGTAAATACACATTGTAAATCAATTTAATCTTATCAAGTCCGCATCATTTCACTAAAGGGAGGTGTGTGTGGGGGGGGGGGGGTCCATAAAACTATTTTAAACTCGCCACTCACAAGCAAATATACATAAGAACATCCCTCTAAGTACACATTGTAAATACATTTAATCTTATCATAACCTCATCATTTCACTAAAAAAAAAGGGGGGGGAGAGATTTGTGTTCATAAAACAAGCTTTAACACTGCCACAGTTTATTGAAGTGTCTGTACCAAGCCATGTAAGTGGGCGGTCATGTATTTGTGTGTTAGAGGTACCAAGCCATGTAAGTGGGCGGTCATGTATTTGTGTGTTAGAGGTACCAAGCCATGTAAGTGGGCGGTCATGTATTTGTGTGTTAGAGGTACCAAGCCATGTAAGTGGGCGGTCATGTATTTGTGTGTTAGAGGTATCGATTTTGCCACTTTGAACGATTTTGATTTTGGACTTGTTCCAACAGTTTGTGGGGCTGTCGTGGTTGTGAGTGTATAGTAGTTGATTTACAACTACCTGTGTAATCAGTGCCTATCACCACTAACGTTGTGGGTTCGAGCCCTCGTCCATGGCGAGGTGTACTCGATACAACATTATGTGATAAAGTTTGTCAGTGGTTTTCTCCGTGTACTCCGGTTTCCTCCACCAATAAAACTGACCATCACGATATAACTGACCATCACGATATAACTGACCGTCACGATATAACTGACCGTCACGATATAACTGACCATCACGATATAACTGACCGTCACGATATAACTGACCGTCACGATATAACTGACCGTCACGATATAACTGACCGTCACGATATAACTGATATATTGTTGAAAGTGGCGTTAAATACCATAAACCTAAACCAAACCGACGGTGTGTTCTTTTTTTTATTTTATTATCACATTTTATTCATCCAGTAATATAAACATACTGCCCTTGGATGAAGGTGTTAGGGGAGATTAACACACGAGGGAAACAATTATCACCCGAGACGAAGTCACATGTTGCTAGGGATGGGCGGGGCTTATAAAAGGTTAGTGAAAATTAACAAATGCCGCTTGTTCAATGAAAGGAATGGATAATATAAGAAATTTGCATAAAGTATAATAATACATAATAATGTTTTATTATGTACATGTATGTTTATAATTGTAAGGGTTGATTAACATAATATATTATGTTTACTCCAGTTTGCATGATGGTCACCTTGTTCTATGACTTATAACCTTCACACTGTCTGGATCATGTGATAGTTAGATCTGCACTTGTAAACACGTACCAATGTATTCATTGCCTATCAACTCTATGGTTAAGATCTAACCTACTCATGGCGAGGTGGACTCGATGCCATTTTGATACTGTCTGGGGACAGTTATAGAGGACAACATAGATATGAACATTATAATATCAGTTATGGAATAATCGTTGCTAACTGACTACTCAATAAGAATGTATGAACTATTGGTTGCTTATCATATACTTACTCAAGATATGTTTAATTTTGCATATGTGATCAATTCGAAATGCAACAAGTCATATCTTCCAGTGGTATAATAATCTGATCCGTATTACATGGGGGTGTAATAATGTGTGCCGCATTACATGGGGGGTGTAATATGGATTTTTCAAAATGGCGACCGAAAATTTTGCATGAAATCGAGTATTTAGTTCCTTCGGCCCTTTGGCTAATATGGGCGTCTCGGGTTGATATGACATGTGATAGGAAAAATGCCATATAATAATCTATAAATAATATGATAATAGGTGTTACCTAACTTGGGATGAAGTCCAATCAATAATTTGTTTAAACAATAATATGAGACAGGTGCTACCTGTAGTACCAGCGAAGCAAAATCCACATTAACATTATCTAATATTTAAATCTTGTAAATCCTTGGGATGTTTGAAATATAAATTTTACTTACTTTTGTGTACTTTTTGGAGTGTACACTCTTACAATGTAAGGATGTTCTTTCCATCTATTGAAACAGGCACGGCCATGAATGCTCGCGAATCTGAAAATTATCTGTCAATTTCACGCTCATTCAGTGCATCAAAGTAATGTCTAGATTTTTTGGGCCGAGATATATCGGGGACGACTTTTTTTAGGGCCGAGATATATCGGGAACGAATTTTAACATTCATAACCGGAAGTAGTTCCAGATTACTGCGCACCCGACTTTCTGCAGATTTAACCATGTATTGGTTTCCGTTGCGTCATTTCCGGTGCATGGAATTTTGTCCATTAGTTATATGGATCTGGAATCATAATATTGCTATTTCTACCATAGTTGGGACTTCGTCCCATAATATGATACAATGTAATAGGTGTTACCTAACTTGGTACGAAGTCCAATAATTTTTTTAAACAATATTAACTCAGATATATGGACCTATATTTTTTTTCAAAGTAAACGAGGGCAGATGCAGACTTTCTCAAAAGAGGGGGCAAATAGGGGGACCCAAACCCAAATGTTCCGTCTTTTTTAAAGGTTTTTCTCCAAAACGGGAACCTGCTCCCTCCTATAGACTGTTAGTCCGAGATAGACTGTGCACCCAGTCCGGTGTTGTATAATCCGGTATTCGACGTCTCAATTTCATAGAAAATATTATTTTGGACAGGAGGAGGAAGAAATGAAACTCTGTTGAGTCATTTTTTAACATTCATACCGGAAATTGGGGAGTTGGTAGGGCACGAGTTGGAAAAGGTACGAGTTGAGATGGAATCTGTAGATCGTTGCAGATTACTGCGCATCCGATTTTCTGCAGATTTAACCATGTATTGGTTTCCGATGTGTCATTACCGGTGCAAGGAATTTAAGCCATTAGTGATATGGATCTGGAATCAAAATATTGCTATTTCTACCATAGTTGGGACTTCGTCCCATATTACTTTAGTAGGTATTTACTATTCAATAATTATTCAGCATTAACAATTCTCTTCATATTTAGTAACAAACAACAAACTTGAGGATCCAAATACTAACAATTTGACAACTCGGAACTTCACGAATGTTTCAACCTGAAAACTATCCTCGGATACAACATAACAGCGACCATATACATGTACATGTACATCTTTTAGAAACACATGACCCTTAGAATCATGTTCGCAAAACAATGAATGTATCATGTTCATCGTATAACAATTCTAAAGTCTCCAACTGCTGTGGAATCACATGAAAGAATATTCCCATGTTTAACATGTAAATATGTGAGAAATCTCAGCTAGTGTTGTTTACATGTATATGCGCTTTAATAGCTTTAATAAAAGAGTAAACCGTCTTGTGGCGACTCGAAATATTTCGGCTATATACATATGCATCAACCCATCACAGACGAGGTAATGATTAGAGAGTAGAGAATTACCAGAGGTTGGCCGAATGACCATTTGAAAGCACATTATCTCTTTCTATTTTCTAATTCGAGACCTTGCCTTATGTTATTATTTCCAAGTTAAGTTGTAACCCCCTTACTCTGGTTTTCTGGTTACCTACCTGCAGAGTGTCTATCTAGGTGTGCTAAATTAATACAAATATATTTCATGTTTTAGATATACAACACAAATAAAAAGGTAATCCACATAGCAGATAATGTATATTTTGTAGGAATACCACAGTGCTAAACTGAACAGTCATATCATGGTGCATTTACACGGTCAAATTGTCCTTCAAACTCTACCTATGCACCTGCATCAAATATATATCTAACTCCTGTCCTTCCAATATCTCATGGACATAACAAATAAAGTTTAGTGACAATCTTAGACTGAAACACGTCCACAGGTACAATTTAAAGTGACTACGATATTACTGAAATATAGTTGAAAGTGGCGTGAAACACCACAAACTCTCCTTTCCCGAATATGTTAAGCATTATGGAGCTGTTCATTTACACGGAATAAACTTCCGGAACGGCTTCTTTTTTACATTTTGTGAAAGTATTACGTCATACATGCACAAAAACAAGTTTAGAATAACATATAGAAATATAACTTCTTTGTTTGCCATTCTTTATTATGTAGAGGAATGTGATGTGACTTCTGACAACTATATTTCTCTGTAAATAATTGTTTATTTAACATAGTTTGAGCAAAATAGTAACCTATGGCATATGATATAAATGATACTTAATTATATCAAATAACATTTTTAAACTAACACAAAAGCAACATGAGAATATGACGTACTCAAGATAGTTTGAGGATTTCTACAAAACATTCCCGAGACGTTTCGTAAAAGGTTACTGTTCTGTCAGATAGGTTCAAAACAACATACATTGTTGATCGGTTGGGTTCTGGAGCTTCACAGCAATACAATTTCTATTATCCGTCAATTATCTGTGACTTTGTAAGTAAGGAAAACACGGCAATTTTGTCGTGTAAAAAATAGATCAAACTAGCACAATTAATATATTTCGTTGAGTGTGTACAGAATGCATCTTGAAAATGTCAGATATTTTATAATACATGGCCATCTTAATAATGTATTTGTTGATGATATGTCGGGCTACATCGTAATAATGAAATGTATTTGTTGATGATATATCGGGCTACATCGTAATAATGAAATGTATTTGTTGATGATATATCGGGCTACATCGTAATAATGAAATGTATTTGTTGATGATATATCGGGCTACATCGTAATAATGTATTTGTTGATGATATATCGGGCTACATCGTAATAATGTATTTGTTGATGATATATCGGGCTACATCGTAATAATGAAATGTATGGTAGTTAGATTTACATCTACCAGTGGCAATCAAATAAGGGTAATAACAAAATTACCGAACTCCGAACAATCTTCCAAAGGGAAAGTCAAAACTCATAAGTATATAAACAGAAAAAATCAGTCAACAACCGAAAAACTGGGAAAACCGTAGTTTAGTTTAAACATATTTTATTTGTATAAAAGTTGCAAATGGGATTGGACACAAGTTATAACAACATTAGTGAAGTCCTTTCTCTTTTACAAAAATATAAACAAAAATGATTACACATCATAATTGCGATAATTATATAAATAAATTTTACATGATATATTTAGACGATAATAATAAATTAAGTATAAAGAAGAATAAGGTGAAATAATATGTTCAATACAGTGGAATAAAGAAGAAGAAGGAGTTCAAACAAACAAAAAACAACATTGACTGGAGTGAGTATGCTAGTCCATTAGTTAAAGCGCTGGGTGCTTCTAATAAAAGAATAAACAGCAGAAAAGATTTCAATGTTTTGATTGGTAGTCAGATTTTCATCACCAGCTAATATCAATTCAATTGTTACTATGTAATTCTTTAATTTATTAAACAAGATTGCCCTATTTTCATTATAAAAAGGACATTCAAAGAAAAAGTGTATACAATCTTCAAAACCATGACCACAGATACATGCAGGACTTGGCTTTAAATTGACAAGGTGCAAATCTGCATTTAGCGAACTGCACATATTTCTAAGTCTACTATGCATAATATTTAGTTTTCTATCACCCCAACCGAAATATAAAGGCACTTTTTTAAGTAATATTTTATTTTTTCTTTTAAATATGTTAATATTACCAGAATTTCTTATTTCCGGATTTAGATTGTTCCAATCCCGTGTAGTAGAGGGGAAGAAGGATTTTTTTGTCATTTCTAACCGACAATTAGGTATAACATAATTACTACTATTTCTTAAATCATACTGTGAAACACTTCCAACTGGTTGGGGCATCAAATCACAAAGATATTCAGGGGCAGATTTATTGTGAATAGAATAAAATAAGCTGAGCCTTCTTACCCTTCGCCTATCAGATAATAATTCCCAACCCGTTTCGGAATATATAGATTCACGACTTGCAAATAGAGGCAGTCCGGTTACTATTCGTCCTGCCTCTAATTGAAGCTTTTCTAAATTATCAGAGTCTTGTTGACTACAACCATCCCAAAGTTCACATGCGTATTCAAACATAGGCCTAATAAAGATTAAATAAATACGTGCAAGATAATGTCTATTTAATACATATTTAAGTTTTCTTAGGGCACACAACCTCTGACTTGCTGATTTGATAATATTAACTATATGAGTATGAAATTTTCCATTGCTGTCAAAAGTAATACCTAAATGTTTATGACAGGTAACAAATTCTACTAACTTATCCTGGAATGTTATTTCTACATCGTTGGGAACATTACTATTGGAAAATACCATTGCTTTAGTTTTTTGAGGATTAAAATTGACTAACCATCGTTTAGACCATATTGATATAGATTCCAAATCACTATTTATTACATCTTCTATAGTATACGGACTTTGACTAGAATATGAAAGAGAAGTATCGTCTGCAAACAATCTAGTAAGACTTATAAGGTTATCTGCAATATCATTAACATATAATAGGAAAAGTAGAGGGCCAAGCACTGTGGAACTCCTGCATTTGTATTTACTAGGGGGGATTTGGAATTGTTTACAAATACACATTGCTTTCTACTAGAAATATAGCTTTCAAACCATTTAAATAATTTACCATCTATCCCGTAAGCTTTAAGTTTTAATAAAAGACCCGTATGCCACACCCGATCAAATGCTTTAGAAATATCACATAGAATGAGGGTAGTAAGACAATGATCATCCAGAGACATACATATTCTGTAATAGATTTCTATTAGCTGGTGAACGGTAGAGTGACCTGGAATGAAGCCAGATTGGAATTTATACAATAAGTTATTAGATATTAAGTGATTAAATACTTCCTTAAAAACAATTCTTTCAAATACTTTGCCAACTGCTGATAGTAATGATATTGGTCTATAGTTGGATATCAATGATTTATCTCCCTTTTTGAAGAGTGGCATAACTGATGCGATTTTCCACTGCGTTGGAAATTCCGATTTAGACAGCGATAAATTAAACAAAAGAGAGAGAGGAACACAGACAGTATTACATGTTTTTTTAAGCATTTTATGACTGATGGAATCCAAACCTGACGCTTTTCCAAGTTTTAAAATTTGTAAAATATCAAGTACTTTACTCGGAGTAATATGAAAAAAATCAATTGTAGTATTTGTTCTGAGAGGAAAGACGGGTTTTGGTGTATTACTGTCATTTAATGTAGATATAGAACAGAAATATTTATTTAGAAGACATGCTTTTTCATAATCATCTGAGATGAGGTCATTATTTTCTTTTTTTAATTGACTAATTGGTGATATATCACCGGAAGATTTAACTAATTTTTTAATCAATGACCAGTAGGATTTTGAATTAGAATTTGAAAAATCATCTAGTAAAGTATTAACATTAAAATAAAATTGTTCTTTAGCATGCTTTTTTTAATTATTTACATGATTTCTTTGCTTCTTATATTTGTTGATATTGAAATCACTATTGGATCTACGAGCCAGTTTTCGAAGTCGGTCTCGTTTTCTTATTTCCCTTCTTAATTCCGAATTGAACCAAACTTTGTCATTTAGTCTGATTGTAACTTCTTTTTGTGGAACACACTTTTTAATTATTTCAATAAATTTATTTGTAAATGCTTGACAGTTTTCGTCCATGCTATTTTTTGGATATATAATTGAGTTCCAATTAAAAGAGGATATACATTCGTTACACGTCTCAAAATCAGCATTTCGATAATCTCAGACTAATCGTTTATAAGTATTGATTGATTTGAGAGGGACTTTTAAGTAGACAATTGTTGCTTCATGGTCACTATATTTTCTATCTATTTGAAATACATACGATTCAAGGACATTACAATTATCAGATACCAAAACAGGGTCAAGCAAAGATTGGCGCGTGCTACATGTTCTGGTAGGTTCAGTAATCATGTTTTTCAGATCATTCAACCTCATGATATCAAATAATTTGTGAGACTGTTCACTAAGAAAATCTACATTTAAATCTCCCGTTATCACAACGTTTGACGAGTAATTCGTTGAGTTTTCCACGGACTGTTGAAAATTTTCTCAGAATGGATAGTTTGCGTTAGGTTGGCGATATACAACACATAGGAGCATTTTATATGCAGGAAAATCAATTTCCAACCAAATAGCTTCACTATCAAAATCTAAGTCTGTTCTGGGTTTGACAATGAGATGTTTACTAAAATATACTATTACGCCTCCCCCCGAATTATTTCGATCTTTCCTAAATGGATCTTTGCAGTATCCCTCTATAAAAATGTCATCATTTGTTATATTTTGATCAAGATGTGTTTCTGTTAAACATATAATATCTGCTTCGTTACTAATGCTCTCTATGTAATCCAATTTATGACGCATACTTCTAGTGTTTAAATGAAAAACAGAGAGTTCGCCTTCTTTTGTAGGGCCTGGGTTTAGCTCAACATCATTACTAAGCAGTATCAGCAGTAAAATTATAAATGTTGAAAATGGGTTCTGTAATAGTATAGTATATCTTTATTCTCATACAGCCAAATACAATGGTACAGAGAAAAATAACAACATAATAATAACATAACAAGACTATTTACAAAATATACAGACAGGAGGTTAAATGGGTTAAGGAACAACAGTGGGTAAGCCAGGAGTACAAAAGATCTTATTGATATGTTTGATAAATATACATAATTTTCGTAACAGCGATTGTTTTTTGGTAGATAGAAGTTCAAAAAATTTGACAATATTATGTCTTTTCATGAAATATTTTGGGAAAAGCTGCTTGCGTTTATCATTTAAAGAGGAACACTCCAAAACATAGTGGTATTCATCGCCTAATTTCTGACAATTACATAAATTACAGTACCTGTTTCCTCTATCAATATTTCTCCATCTACCGGTTTCAATCGGTAGATAGTGATTTGTTGTCCTAAATCTACACAGTCTGATTGCATCACCTATATTTAAAATATTTAAATATTCCTCGAATTCGAATTTGGTTTTAAAAATCCTATAGTTGAATGCTTTTGAAGAATCTGACAGAGATGTTTGCCAATTCTGTACAAACTGATCTAACAATCGCTGTTTCACAACACATTTTAACCATTCTTTATTATTAACATTTTCTGTTTCCCATATATATGTAAATCTACAATCATTTAAAATTGTCCTGATAAAATAAACCCAGTTTAAATTAGTATCACCATTTTCATTCAAATTTCTAGAAAGCCTATAAAATACATTTGAAAATGTAGCCTGCTTACCACTTAAAAGCCTTGCCCAGTATGAAATTGTCCTTACTTTAATATCAATATCAATTGGATACCTGCCTAGCTCACCATAAACCATATAGTTTGGAGTAGAGGACTTTAAATTTAAAAGTATTTTGCAGAATTTCAAGTGAACTCGTTCTAGTACTTCATTTTTGCCAAATCCCCAGACCTCGCAACCATATAAGAGAATAGGTTTTATCATTTTATCAAAGAGATCTAGCTGGATTTTCACCGATAGTTTATATAATCTTCCCATTTTAAGAACTTCGTACATTGCCTTAAATGCTTTGTCAGCAAGATGCTTTTTAGTAACATCAAAATTACATGTCTTTGTAAAAATTATCCCTAAATAATTAAATTGTTTGACTATTTCGATATCAACGTTTTCATAGGTGAATTTGAGATTTTGTCGTAGTCTTCCAAATCCAAATACCATTATTTTTGTTTTGTTCACATTTACCTTCATTTTCCATTTGTCACAATATTCACCAAAAGCATTTAATTGTACTTGAAGATCTTCAGCTGATTCAGCTAATAAAATTGTGTCATCGGCATATAACAGTACAAATATTTTTAGATAAATTGCAAGTTCAGTTTCTAACTCGTCTGTGATACTTTTTAAACCAATTATATCTTTTGTCAGCAAAAATTCTTCTAGATAATTAAGAAACATCGAAAAAAGAAAAGGGAACAGATTTTCCCCTTGTCTAACTCCAATTTCACAGTTAAAATATCCTGTAGTGTGATTGTTATATGTAATAGAAGTTCCAGATAAATTGAATAATAACAATTAACAAATCTTTGGAAACATATTCTGATTATTAGCATTAATAATATATATAACTCGGAATGATTATTAAATATTAAAAATATTTTTTTAGAAAACCCAGAATGCGTTTTGCAGTAAAAATGACCTATCGAAGCGCGGTATGACTGTATGTCATTAACCATTGTCAAAAATATTTATACATATGAGAACACAAGATAGGTCACTTAACAAATAGTAAACAAATACACATAGCATCTCAACTCCAGTAAAAATATGAACAAATATATACAATACATAATTAAAAAGTAAGTAAGGTACATACATGAAACAGATAATAAAAAAATACATGGATTGTGGCAATAGAAAAATAACAGCTAATTCGAGCTGTATCATTGATATGGTAAGGCTTTTGTACAAATATAACTAACATATAAATGTGGGAGGAAAATATTGAATAATTGCATGAAAAAGAGAAAAGGAAAAAAAATATATCAACATTATTCATATACATGGCTAATTTTCATTTAAAAGCAGAACAAATGTGGTTATGGTGATTTGTTTATCAATATTGGTGATTGGGTGACACGGAAAACGTGGTCCGCAAAATAATTATGTACTTGGAAAACACAATTTTTACTTATTTTTATTTAATTTTAATTTTTTTAGAAAGGAGCAATAATTTATATCTAAGACAACCGTCTTATTAATTTTTTAACAAGTTCTTTAGAAGAAAAAAATATAGATTAAGATTAGTTTTTGGAATCGAGTGCTCCTTTTATATCAATCACAAGTAACACGTGTACAAAAGTAAATAAATAAAGCCACGTGTTGGCCGTAAAATGTTGTTGACAAAATGTTTATAGAAATGACTATATTTTATTACTTGGATATAAAACTTGAACTAGGTAAGTAAGCATATACATATATTTAATTGATCAAGTAAACTATTTCAAGGAACAATGCAAATGATAACCTTATATTCAGGTAATAATCTTGAAAAATGTAAAGGAGAAGAAAAAAAAAATATATTATTCGTATGCAAGGCTAATTCCAATCAAAAGCAGAACAAATGTGGTTATGGTGATATGTTTATCAATACATGGAAAACGTTGGTTCGCAAAATATTTTCTTTTCAAAAGGGAACAATAGATTTTTAAGACAACCGTCTTATAATTTTTTTTAAACAAGTTCTTAAGAAAAAAAAAATATTGATTAAGATTAGGTTTTGGAATCGAGTGCTCCTATTATATCAATCGCAAGTAACACGTGTACAAAGGTAAATAAACAAAGCCACGTGTCGGCTGTAAAATGCTGGTGACAAAATGTTTATAGCAATGACTATATTTTATTACTTGGATATAATACATGAAGTAGGTAAGTAAGAATATACATATATCTAATTTATCAAGTAAACAATTTCAAAGAATAATTAAAGTAGATACACTGATATTCAGGTAAGTCAACAGTGAAGATTTGTATAATACTGAGAAGAATTATAACAAAAATGGAAAAGTTGTAGTGTTTATTATTTAAGTAACACAAAAGTCGATGTTTTAATAAGAATATATGAGATCCTCAATATCCTGGACACACTTAATAAACTGTTTTCGACTGTTTTGCTCTATTTTTGCGAAAATGCGGTCGTCAAAAGTCTAAAACGAATGAATCTTGTTTTCTCGCTTTTGAGCGTTGAGTTCTTTAACAATAAATTGACGAGTTTTTGTCAGGTCCTCTGTAATAAATATCTTCTCAGGGTTGTTTTTCAGATTTTTTTTTAACATGTAGATTGAGTTTTTTATTTTCCAGTTTTAAAATCGACAAATGAGCTGACCTTTGTCATTGTTAATTTTTCCAATAATATGCGAACGATTGATGTCATCAACACAAAGTGGTGGTGTAATTTTAAGCTTTGTGTTGACAATATCCACAATTAGTTGGTCGGTTTTTTGGAGGTCCCCTTGAGCCATTGGAACGTTGTGAAATCGGAGCGAAGTTCGGCGTCCGTATTGTTCAAGTTCTTCAATATTGACGTTTAGTTGTGACACTTCATTCGTGAGTTTTAGGTTGTCTGCTTTGAGTTTTTAATTGTCGGCAATAAAGGTGGTGGTATTATTTGCCACATTTCTAAATGTTTCGTATCTGGCCTCGACGCTGGCTATGCTGGATTTGACGTGTTCTTTTAGTTTATCATTTTCGTTTTCGAGACATTTGATTTTATGGTGTTGTTCATTAATCAATTGACGGAGGGGAGTGACCGCCTCTTCTATGGCCTCTGATACGGTGGATCTGATCGCCGATTTTAATTCGCTTATTAGTTCAGCTTTAATTTCATTTAATAAAGGTGGAACAATATTTTTGATCAAGTCTGGTTTTAATAGAGTTTCTTGAACAAGTTTAGACATGTTGAATGACTCGCCCTGAGTTTTGAATGTGACTGGGTTAGATGACGGACCACTCGACTTGACAGGAAAACCGTAATGACCCTGACTTGGTACATGCATTTCCAAAGAAATGGTGGGTTAAATCAGATTTTACGGCGCCAAACCTCCCGCATTCATTACGGTTAAAAGGTTCCGGCTGTCACTATAACAGCATTTATAACAATACTGGAACAAAATAGGTAAAATAGTAGTCAACGCAGTACTAAATTCAGTGAGGGGGGTGGAACATCTATCTTGAACCATCAACAACCACGAGTCCCCTGAAGTATTTTAACTACGAAAGTAAATGTCAAAAACACTCTTACGTCACACATTGACAAACATAATTTTGACATTGTTGTTGATTTCCTTACCTTTATACATTTTCACTTTATGAAAATCCATCGTTCACCATTGTCTCTGTAGACAATCTATTTCGACAAGATCTTGGTATCGGAATATAAACTTTTTAAGAGATCGAATAAGGCGAATCTTTTCATAGCCCTGGTCCAGTAGCCTGTTTCTCAGATAAAGATGACGTTTCAAGAAATCAGAGTAATTGCTACTGGCCCTTCCATGACGAATCAATTGCGAGATGTAAACACCATATGCAGGAGAAGCTGGTATATTGCTACACATATTTGGAAAATTTATGATTTTAAAATTGAAGTCGTACCGTTTATCATAAATTTAGTACTGACTACTGAGTTGGCCACTGTCGTCAAATTCGAGGTATAAATCCAAAAAGGATGCGGACGAAGCTGTATCTGTGGTCTCTTTAATTTCCAGCTCTGGAGGATATATCAATGGAAGAAATTCTGAAAATCTAGAATTTTTGATAGATAAAACGTCATCAATATACCTGTATGTGAAATTAGAGGCTCTAGCTTCATGAATCTGCTTATCTTTTACAAGCTTTTGAAGAAACTCCGACTCATGAGTATAAAAAAAAATCGGCTAAAAGAGGGGCACAATTCGTACCCATTTGTATGCCGACGACCTGCTGAAACAGTGTCCCTCCAAAGGACACATATATGTTATCGATGAGGAACTCCAACATACTGATCACTTGTTCCTCGGAGTAGCATGTTTTATCTTTTTGAATTTTGTTTGAAAAATATGTGGAATTGTAGCCTAACACAACACATTTTGAGCCATCGTTTCTATGACTGAAAGCTTTGTGAATTGTTTCTTTTAAGCGGGTTTTTAATTTGTCATGCGGTAGGGTAGTATATAGAGTTGACAAATCAAAAGTTTTGATGGAGGATACCTGAGAAAAAGAACTTGATTTAAGATTATCCAAAAGATCTTTAGAGTTTTTCAAAATCCACATGTGATTTATGCCACTACGCGAGTAAACAGTTTCACAATATTTCTGTTGTCCATCTTTTACTGCAGACAGAATCTTTGTCAGGTGAATAGACAATTCTTTCATTGAACAAGTTGATGATCCCGCTATGTACCTTTCTTTGTATGGTGTCTTAAGGAGTTTAGGTATCCAATACAAATAGGGTATGTCCTCAGACTCTTTACCAGAGGGAATGTATAAAGAGGTCAAAGAGACGGTGTGTTCAATAACGGCCCCATTATGACAAATATGTGTCTATATTTGAACATTTAATTTAACACTCCATTCCATATAAACTAACCTCATTAGTTGTACTGGTATATAAAGTAGAGACATGCATGCACTGTATATCTAACAAGAGTAGACTAGTGGAACAGGAACTGCCTACCCTTCCGGAGCATCAGAGTTCACCCCCGGTGTTTAGTGGAGCAGGAACTGCCTACCCTTCCGGAGCATCAGAGTTCACCTCTTTTAGTGGGCTTTGTGTTGCTCAAACTTTATTTTCTGTGTAGTATCTTGTCGACCATTGTTCTTTTTGTCCCTTTTCTTTCAACAATTGCATTGTCTACTCTTCTTCAAATGACGCCTTCTGATTACCCCTCTGGTTTCACCAAACTTACCTTAGTTTACTGTGTTATATATGTACATTTGATATCCTAATGATAGTAATTAGACTGGCATTAATTCCTCGTGTTGCTTTTGAATACCAATTATCTTGAAATACTCAAAGATTTTCTTTACGATGGTTTGCTTTGACCTTTATACATATAGATTCCTGTTAACGTCATTTATTGAGTGACTAGCAATCGTGATTTTGAATAACACCACAAAATAGAACAGGTCCACATCATATGTATTCCAGAAATATTGCAGAAAATAACAGGAACTGATAATCAAATGGTGAATTTTATGTAAATATGTTACGATTTTAGTTTTCCCATTGTGAATATTCCATTTCTATGTAGTAATATCCTGACTTTCTCTTCCAATATTACAACTGTTATGATAGTCGAAACTCAAATAAATTAGAAATGCTAAATATATGTAATAAACTGTTATCTTTATAAATAAATTGTACATTAACCACATAGATCTATATTATCTCAAACGCTTTTATTACAGGCATTTCAATTGTGAATAAGTCGATCATTGCAGACTGACATGGTCTCCATTAATCGAAGATGCACAGTGTATTCCAGATTGATATTGAAAATGGAATTTTGGTAATTATCACGAATATAAAATACTAAGTATAAGGTGCAGTTAAAGGCATAATTCATTTAGACGAAATAAAACAGTGAATGTTATAAGAAAAATTTAGATGATAAAAGATCCGTCCAAGAAAATCTCACCTACAAATGAAATTGACACCAGCGGAAAATATAGCATACATATTCAGGACGAGAACAGGCTCAGCAATATACCACACAAAAATATACAGAAACAAGAGAAACATGGCAAAAACAGGGCAACGAGTCCTGAGAAATTTTGAAAATTAGCTCGATAACGAAACAGTTAGACATGGAGACGTACTGGATAGCTCTCTGGCTACTTGATATTAATTACGTTAGAGGGATCAGGAATTATTTTGTCCTATGAGTAAAGTAACAGATTCTACCTTCCTAGCTAGTAGTCTCGAACATATATTGACCCTGCTATTGTAATGTCCATTTTAACGTTGTCATTGCTGTTTGCAATTTAGTGCGTGGTATTCAATCGAAGCAAATCTATGCAGGTTTTTTGTTATCGTTTGCTAAAATATGCATTGCCGTTGGAGATCCAACAATCAAGAGTAGAGGGTTAGGGGTCCCATTAACCAGTTTGTCCCCGTCACATTTTTGTACCTGTCTTAACCTGAATTTCCAATGTCATATGTCGTGATTTTTTTATATTCAATAAGTTGAGTTAAGGTGGTACCTAACACTACAGGGAGATAACTCTTTAAAATAAGTTGAACGTTTTGATCATATGATGTTTGTATGCAGATTTCAAGCATCTCGGTGATCAAAACCACACAGAAAAGGCTGCTATGTGGCTAGTGAATTTATAGCTCTGAGTCTGTTGGTTGGAATTTGTTAAAATTTTGATATTTATTACAGTGAATATATTCAAACACACTGCCAAAAATATAAGAAAATTAAACGAGCAAATCAAATTTTACCTTAAGTGTATGGTACCACCTTAAGAGGTGATTGTTCGTCTTGTTGAAATTTGTGGGATTGTTTACCTCCATTGTTTCAACTTTGTTTTGGTAATCAGATGTTTATGATAAATGTGTTAATATGTGATTGTTTAGTAGTCTTTATGATAAATGTGTTAATGTGTGATTACTTAGTGGTCTTTATGATAAATGTGTTAATTAGTGATTGTTTAGTAGTCTTTATGATAAATGTGTTAATGTGTGATTACTTAGTGGTCATTATGATAAATGTGTTAATTAGTGATTGTTTAGTGGTCTTTA
>MJUT01043152.1:72268-96546 GCA_002080005.1 Gigantidas platifrons
AAAAAATGGTGAAGAAACATTTTTTGTAGAAATTTTCAATCTGAATTTTAAGGTGCGAGCGGGTCCGAAGAACAAGTATTTAATTTGGAGTGGTCTAAGATTGCGAAAACATGAAAAAGTTGCTCTCAGAAATGTACATTTAAGTTTCAGATATGCTGCATTATCTATATGAAAAATACAGGAAGAGAATAATGTTGTCATCTTGTGATTGTGGTATAACCTGTTCAACAATTTCAAATATTCCTTAAATAACTGTTGGATTTATTTTTTCCTTAAATAATTTTAAAAGCACATTCTCATTCATACATTTTATATTCAATATATCCATCCTTGCTAATAAATGGTTCATGCCCTTGAGTAATTACATGAAGTGTATAAATTGGTAAAATATTTATATGTTAATTTTGTTAAAACCAATTTCATTGACAAAACAAAATGCAGGTTTTGGATATGGCCATGGTCATTCCCAGCTTGGAATGACTACATTATAAAATTCATACACTTTATTTTAGGCATGGGCCTATATATTTACAGATGTTATTCAACTTCTGACCCCTGGATCATTATAGTTCTTATAGATACACAACTGCCAGTAAATATCGTTTACAGCGTACAGGTGCGCAAATCGTTCTAATTATTAACTTGTAATTGTTGTTGACAGATCGATTGTGTATTGGTGTACAGGTGAAATCGGCCACGCATTCTGTCTGCGCGTATCAGTTGATGAGGCTACACCTATCATGAAGCCATAGCGTGTACACCTGTAGCGTGTGCTTCACACCTGTGTGCACACAATATTTGCACTTGCTATAAATATATATATGTATGTCGAAACCACAGGTGCTTGTGGACAGGACACAGCACCCCCCTTTTTTCTATTTTTTTTTTTTTCAATTCCATGGCTTAGAAATATGTAAAACAACAATAATATGTCGTTTTCTGATTGCATAAGTCGACTGATATGTATATAGAGATGCCGTTTTCTGATTGCATCAGTCGACTGATATGTATATAGAGAGAAGGTATCTCACTTCCACACAATTTTCACGAAAACTATTCTATCTGCTCGGGGAATCCCATGTATGAGTCAATAAAAATGCATCTACCTTAGAGTTGGTGAGCATGCTCCGTCTCCGCTAATATTCCTTTATTTAAACGGTCGGCATTTTTCACGAAAATGTTCCTCTGAAACACGAAATCGGACGAACTTTACATCGTATCTACAGTTTTGGATTTTTAATCAACGGAAGTCTACTATGGACGATAACTCTAATATAGCGCCAAATCCGGTTCCCTGAAACAAAAGTTCCGAATGTTACTGCAGTCATGATAAGGTAAGAGAATTTCATTTAACAGTCTAATAAAGTTAGCGCGGTTTTATACAAGCTGAAAAAAAATCACCGAAATTGTAAAATTGCTAGCAATTATTGGAAATGGTTTCAAGTCGAAGTGATCAATTCTCACTGACATCATATTTAATACAACATGTGGAAAAGTCGAGTGAAACAAATTTTATAGATTTGACAGAAATTAAGAGCAAATTTCAGTCTGATGTCTTGGTTGAAGTTCCAAGTTCTAGAACAATTGGAATTTTAATTACAAAATTATTCCATGATGTGAAAATAAAACCTGGTCGTTGCAAGGATAACTGGGCTAAATATACCCATGGCCTTTCTTGGTGCAAAGGACCCTGTGACAATGCAGTTATTAATTTTAACAATCTGGCCTCATTTTTACCACCTGATTTTTTTTGTTATTTCAAATAACCAAACACTATTATTGTGAGATATTTCACTGGTTATCTTGTAAATGGTAACATGGCTATGATTGAAATAAATAATTTTCAATGAAGGAATATGGACATTGAATTTCATGGGGGGAAAATTGACTTAAAAAAATTAGGTATTAGCACAATCTTTGACTTTCAAAGAAAAACTCTTGAATTAATAATAGATACTGTGAAAAGGCTTAGATACTGTGATAAATTGCACTTGGCCTATAACTTTTGAACTTATCATTGATATCTCGTCTATGATCAAAGTATTAGTGGACTGCACATTGTCCTTTACATTATTAAACCTTTCATCGGTTTTTATTAAATGAACTACATGTGTCTCTTCATTTAAGTATTGACCATCGCCAATTCCAGACCACTTATGTAACGTGGTACCCCCTAACTTGCCGTAATGTGTGGAAGCTATGCCAATTGAACACGCTATAGTAATAGTTTTTCCTTTTGAACGTAAATAATTCACGATTTGTTAAGAAAATGTTTTCCCACAACCGCCTTGCCCAATAACAACTAAATTGTGGCCATCCTTGGCCAAATCGAACGCAGTTTTCTGATCTTTATCAAACATGTTTACTCTTTGATGTTTTCCCGAACTTTATTCGACTGATAAATGATATTCTCTTACCTTATCGTGAATGCAGTAACATTCGGAACTTTTGTTTCAGGGAACCGGATTTGGCGCTATATTAGAGTTATCGTCCATAGTAGACTTCCGTTGATTAAAAATCCAAAACTGTAGATACGATGTAAAGTTCTTCCGATTTCGTGTTTCAGAGGAACATTTTCGTGAAAAATGCCGACCGTTTAAATAAAGGAATATTAGCGGAAACGGAGCATGCTCACCAACTCTAAGGTAGATGCATTTTTATTGACTTATACATGGGATTCCCCGAGCAGGTAGAATAGTTTTCGTGAAAATTGTGTGGAAGTGAGATACCTTCTCTCTATATACATATCAGTCGACTGATGCAATCAGAAAACGGCATCTCTATATACATATCAGTCGACTTATGCAATCAGAAAACGACATATTATTGTTGTTTTACATATTTCTAAGCCATGGAATTTAAAAAAAAAAAAAAAAAAGCACAAGCACATGTGGTCGAAACTAATGAAACATTTAAGTTATAATGAGGCAAATAAAATCACGACATATATAAAATGATAAATAAATATGTAAAACTAGTTACCTCAGCTTTTCTGCGTTTCTCGAAAGCACCACGTCTGCTGGGAATGGTCAGCCTCTCGCCATCTTTGATGTCGTTGTCAGGTAGAATAGGCACATCTGGAATAGCACCATGGCTTCAAACGTCGTTTAAATGATGCAGCCATACCGAGATTTGCAAAGGTGTCAGGGTCCATAGCATAGCAGTTGTTGAAAAAATGCACTGAACATAATCTGTGACCTGATTTCGGAACAAAATCCCACCTTCTGCAGTAATGTGTCCACGCCTTCCTCAGGTGAATGTCTTTTGGAAAGGTGAAAAAACTGATGCCGTTTCCCTTTTGCGCTTCGTTGTTACACCCAAACGCTGCACAATAAACCATCACTATTCTGTGTCGATATTTTCTTCTCGAATAAGCGTAAATTGCTAGTTTTCAGTGAGTATTGTATATAAACGATCAGCTGTCTGTCAAAAAGTACGGGAAAGTACTGAAAAGAACTTGTGACGTCACAGACCAAAGTAGCCTCGTTTTGGGAATGAAAATTTGAATATTGCCAAGGTCAACAAAAATTGACTAAAAATAGTCGGTATCTACTTTATTTGTACAAATAAGGGTTGGGGACATATTTGAAAATGTGTTTATAATATATCTAATAAGTTTTTCATGAAAATTGAAAATCGTGTCATGTCTCCTTTAACCTTTATCTCTTATAGGTTTTGAAATATAAGACGAAAAGTATTAAAATTTTAAAAATTTGATGAAAAAAGGGCAATAAATCCAAAATGTGTAATGGGATTTACCTCAAAATTGCAGGGTAGGTAGATCTTGACATACTGAACATTTTTTATGTTTAAACTTAACATCTATCTCTTCTCATTTTTGAAATAAAGGACGAAAAGTATTAAAATTTTGAAAATTTGATGAAAAAAGGGCAATAACTCCAAAATGGGTTATCAGATTTACTTCAAAATTGCAGGGTAGGTAGATCTTGACATGCTGAACATGTATGCAGCTTGAATTTAACATCTATCTCTCATAGTTTTTGAAATAAAGGACAAAATGTACAAACTATGCCTAATTTGCATAATCGGTAGAAATCGGCTGAAAGAAAAATTGCACAGAAAAACCCGTAATATATGTTAAACTACACATTGCCATGTAGCTGCAGTTGAAATTTGAGCTCATTTTAACTTATACTTAAGCAGCAATAGACAATTGAAATTTCATCCCCCCTTTTTTCTATTTTTAGCTTGGCAGCCACCTTGGTTTGAAGTCGGGAACACTGGACACAATTTTGGAAGGGGGCCATCCAAGGACCACACCACCAAAGTTTGGTTGCAATTGGCCCAGTAGTTTCTGAGGAGAAGATTAAAATGTGAAATGTTGACGGACGGACGACGGACGACGGACGACGGACGAAAAGTGATGGCAATAGCTCACATGACCCTTTGGGTCAGGTGAGCTAAAAAGGGACTATAAAGGGCTACGGTTCCGCAGCTACTCACTGCACAGTGCACTGTCACAAATTATTTTCTGATTTCGTAATATTTCCTACTTAAAAATCGTGGATGGTATTTCAAAATGCTTAAATTTGTATATTCGGTAAAAAGCTCTTTAGAGCTTATGTTGTACTGTTTTTATTATGTGCCGAATCAAAATAAAGTTTTCTTATCTTATCTTATAATGCTTGTGTCAATATTTTTAATCGATAACATATGGATCAATTTGAAAGTAGTAGTTCTTAAACAAACATGGATGATGGAAACCGGGATCGAAACCAAGTGCCGATTTGTCTTGCACCCTCAACGTTTTACAACATATCAACGGCGGATGTAGAAGAAGTAATTTACGATAAAGTAGGTAGAACTCCACAAATATTAAACGAAAAATAGCCTTTTTGATGACTTTAAACATTCAACGAATTTGAAAAAAGTCAATGTAATTTGGGTCTTGCCATATCAAGTTTATGAAGGAAAATGTCTTTTACTAAACTCGTTCAGATCCCCTGATTTATATTTCGACTTTCTGAAGAAATGTTCTACTCCGTATCTCCAGATTGGAAAGTTTGAGTTGTTAGCAGTGATTGGGATCAGAGGTGGCCATGTGCCATTTATCACATATTCCATCTGAAAATGTCCCATTGAAATCAGAAATATTTACAAAGAATGTTAAAGAATGGCCCATAGAAATTCTGAATGTCAATAGAAAATGTCCCATTATTAAAATTTTAATCCTACATGTAATCACTGTTAGGCATGCATGCACTTGTGTATCTTTCTGTTCCAGTATTACCTAGAAGGCTAGATTTCGTTGCTATCCATCTAATGTGTCAGTGTCAATATTTTTTATTCTTATACCCTGCTTCTTCACATGTGTACAAACTACAGTATACGAAGAAGTTAGTTCAAATTTAACCAGAAGCAGAAAAATTTTTTAATAGGTTGAAGAGCTTCTGTTGTATAAAGTATTACATCTACAAAAATATAGTTACAAGCTAGAAAATGTTAGTTCAAGTCTAACCAGAAGCAGAATTATTTTTTTTATGGGTTGAAGAGCTTATGTGGTATAAACAAAGTATTACATATAGTTGCAAGCTAGAAGATGTTAGTTCAAGTCTAACCAGAAACAGAAAAAAATGTTTAATAGGTTGAAGAGCTTCTGTGGTATAAAGTATTACATCAAGTTGCAAGCTAGAAGATGTTAGTTCAAGTCTAACAAGAATCAGAAAAAAATGTTTAATAGGTTGAAGACCTTCTGTTGTATAAAGTATTACCCGGTACATCTAGTTACAAGCTAGAATATGTTAGTTCAAGTCTAACCAGAAGCAGAAAAAAATGTTTAATAGAGGATGTTAGTCCTCATTACTGTAGACCACCCCGGTAGACCCACATACTGATGCTCTATTTCTCGCGTCGGTCTCACATCTAGGTGCAATGTTACATTACGTCATGTTACGGCTTCAATATGATTATTATGCAATATTTTGGAAAATTTTCCCCATACACTAGATGTACATGCACAGAGGGTATTGAAAAATAATTTTATGCTTATTTATGACTTTACAGTTATTGAGAATGGTAGATTTAATGTGTTTTTGTAGTTAATGGGCAGATGATGTTGAAAAAGATTGCTAAAATTAAGAATTTTAACAATTTCATGTTGCGGCGTTTAGTCGATTTCAAATACGGTATATGGTGATACCATTTTTGAAAATTTTCTAATCTTACTTATTTTTCCTCATAAATTTTCGTAGTCATAGTTAAAACACATGTAAAATGTACATACGAAACAATACCAGAGGCTCTCAGAGCCTGTATCGTTCACCTGGTTATAAAAAGAACCAATTGGTCCTATGTAAAAACTATGTCCTGCGGTGGCGGCCATCTTGGCTTTCAGATCGGCATAAAAACCCAAAATTTTTAGAGGACCTTCAAATGATTACTCCTTGACAGTTTGGTTTCAATTGTCCAAGTGGTTTAAGAGAAGAAGCGTTTTGAAACATTTTTCCCAAAGGGTCCAATGTTAAACTAAGTCCTGCCGTAGCCGCCATTTTGAATTTTATATCGGAACAAAAAACCTAAAGTATGTAGCAGACCATCCAATGAACATTCATGTACAGTTTGGCTTTAATCATATTTGTAGTTTCTGAGAAGAAGCCATTTGAACATTTTCCCATAGGGTCCAATGTGAATTTATTTCCTGCAGTGGAGGCCATCTTGGATTTCCGATCAGCATAAAAAGTCTAAATTTTGTAGAGAACCTTCCAATGATCATTCCTGGCCAGCTTGGTTTAAATTGTCCAAGTGGTTTCAGAGAGGAAGCGTTTTGAGACACTTTTCCCAAAGAGTCCAATGTTAAACTAAGTCCTGCTGTAGCTGCCATCTTCCATTTTATATCGGAACAAAATACCGAAACTTTGTAGAGGACCATCCAGTGAACATTACTGTCTAGTTTGGATTCAGTCTGATTTGTAGTTTCTGAAAAGAAGGCATTTGAACATTTTCCCATAGGGTACAATGTTAATCTATGTCCTGCGGTGGTGGTCATCTTGAATTTCCGATCAGCATAAAAAACAGAAACTTTGTAGAGGACCTTCCAATGATCATTCCTGGACAGTTTGATTGCAATTGTCCAAGTGGTTTCAGAGAAGAAGCGCTTTGAAACATTTTTCCCATAGGGTCCAATGTTAATCTAAGTCCTGCCATAGCCACCATTTTGAATTTCATATCGGAACAAAAAACCTAAAGTTTGTAGAAGACCATCCAATGAACATTCATGTACAGTTTGGCTTTAATCATATATGTAGTATCTGAGAAGAAGGCATTTGAACATTTTCCCAAAGGGTCCAATGTTAATCTATGTTCTGCGGTGGCGGCCATCTTGAATTTCCGATCGACATAAAAAACATATATTTTGTAGAGGACCTTCCAATGATCATTTCTGGGTAGTTTGCTTTCAATTGTCCAAGTGGTTTCAGAGAAGAAGCGTTTTGAAACATTTTTCCCATAGGGACCAAATTTAATCTAAGTTCTGCCTTAGCCACCATTTTGAATTTCATATCGGAACAAAAAACCTAAAGTTTGTAGAGGACCATCCAATAAACTTTCATGTACAGTTTGGCTTTAATCATATTTGTAGTTTCTGAGAAGATGGCATTTGAACATTTTCCCATAGGGTCCAATGTTAATCTATGTCCTGCGGTGGCGGCCATCTTGGATTTCCGATCGGCATAAAAAACATATATTTTGTAGAGGACCTTCCAATGATAATTCCTGGGTAATTTGCTTTCAATTGTCGAAGTGGTTTCAGAGAAGAAGCGTTTTGAAACATTTTTCCCATAGGGTCCAATGTTAATCTAAGTTCTGCCGTAGCCACCATTTTGAATTTCATATCGGAACAAAAAACCTAAAGTTTGTAGATGACCATCCAATGAACATTCATGTACAGTTTGGCTTTAATCATATTTGTAGTTTCTGAGAAGAAGGCATTTGAACATTTTCCCATAGGGTCCAATGTTATTCTATATCCTGCGGTGGTGGCCATCTTGGATTTCTGATCGGCATAAAAAACAGAAATTTGGTAAAGGACATTCCAATGATGATTCATTTACAGTTTGGGTTCAGTCAGTTCATTAGTTTCAGAGAAGAAGATCTTTGAAATTTCAGCCAATCAGAGCATATTATTGGCCCTGGCAGACATGTTGAATATCCGACTGGAACGAAAAACATAAATTATGTAGAGGACCATCCAAGGAACATTCCTTCTAAGTTTGGTTCCAATTGGCCAAGTGGTTTCGGAGAAGAAGCTTGAAATGTGAAAAGTTTACAGACGACGGACGCCAAGTGATGACAATAGTTCACATGGACCTTTGGTCCAGATGAACTAATAAGACTATAGAGAGCAGATTTATTTTAGAATTATGTAGTTTAAAATCAGGTCATTTTAGTGATTCCAAGAAAATTGCATTTGTCACTGGACATTTACTGTTAATTATTCAAATTGTCAATATGGATTTTGTATTTTAGAGTATAAATTGACTGGAAATGTACATTTGTGCATCCGACTAACAAGAAACAAAACAAAAGTTGTCAAGAAACATACATTTATTGAGTTTTGAAGAAAATTAAAGTTGCAGGTCATAAGAATTAACAGAAACCTGAAAATCAACAATAATAATTTTACAAATTTTGGACAGTTTTGAAGTAATTTTTGCTGAATATCTAGGTATTATGTCTTATTTAATGTCTTCCAATGCATAATTAATGGGAACATAGCATGAATTAACATAGTTTAGTATATTGTGAGATCATTTCTATTGAGGCAAAAAAACTAGAAGCTCAGCCCACTGAGCCTGTATCGCTCACCTGACAATAGAATGATACTGAAGCAAATTTCAAAGGGAGATAATCATTACCTTAACTTATTTCTATATTTATGCATAAAAGATAATGTCTTTGGGCCAGGTGAGCTAAAAAATTATGAAAAAAGGGCAATAACTCCTAGACAGGTAATAAGATTTACTTCAAAATTGCAGCGTAGGTAGATCGTGACATGCTGCACATTTTTGCAATTTAAACTTAACATCTATCTCTTATAGTTTTTGAAATATAAGACGAAAAGTATTAATTTTTTTTTAATTTGATGAAAAAAGGGCAATAACTCCAAAATGGGTAATGACGTTTACTCCAAAATTGCAGTGTAGGTAGATCTTGACATGCTGCACATTTTTTAAATTTAAACTTAACATCTATCTCTTATAGTTTTTGAAATAAAGGACGAAAAGTATTAAAATTTTGAAAACTTGATGAAAAAAGGGAAATAACTCCAAAATGGGTGATGGGATTTACTTAAAAATTGCAGTGCAGGTAGATCATGACATGATGCACATTTTTGCAATTTAAACTTTACATCTAACTCTTATAGTTTTTGAAATAAAGGACGAAAGATATTAAAATTTAAAAAATTTGATGAAAAAAGGGCAATAACTCCAAGATGAGTAATCAGAATTACTTCAAAATTGCAGGGTAGGCTGATCATTTTTATCCCATGTCAGATTTTTGATATTATTAACGGTTTTTGAGTTATTACCCAAAAACATGCAATTTTACCATATGTTCTATTTTTAGTAACAGCGACCATGTTTGTTGGCCGAATGGAAAAACATGAAGAAATTTTATAGAGGATCTTACATAGATGCTTCCTGCCATGTTTGGCTCCATTTGGCCAAGCAGTTTCAGAGGAGAATTTTTTTTTAACATTAGCCAATCAGAAACAAGAACTGCCCTTGGCGGCCATATTTGTTGGCGGAATGGGATGAAATGAAGAAATTTTATAGAGGACCTTATATAGATGTTTTCTGCCAAGTTTGGTTCCATTTGTCCCAGTTGTTTCAGAGGAGTAGATTAAAATATGAAAAAGTTAACAGACGGATGACGGACGCCAAGTGATGGCAATACCTCACATGACCCTTTGGGTCAGGTGAGCTAAAAAGGGGGGGGGGGATATGCTTAAAATCAAATTTGTCATATTAATTAGAGGTTAAATGTACAAATGAAACATATATACATTTCATAAGTTGCTTATTGTGTTGAAAATCAGCTTTATACTTGTAATACACTGAACCGCCAAAGAAACGTCACATTTGAAAACATTATTTTTAATACCGAAATAACCATTAAAAATGTTATTTTTGAAAATATATGTGTTGATTAACACACAAGGTAAACATCAGCCACATTTAAAGGAAATTTCCACTTGGGTGATTTTTATCTGATGTCGTAGAACACTCGAATCTCCCGCCCTTCGTGGGACACACTTTGCGGTAAAAATTTTGAATGGTTAAATGCTCACGATTTTCCTGCTTCAGTATGGGTATAAATGGCTTCAAAATTTCAATGATTGTCAGTATCAGTTTTGACACCGAGACTATGCCACTGTGACAAAATTAGTTAACACGTATTTAAAGTGTGTATGCAAATTCTAAAGATAAATTAGGGCTATATATAGGTGATAATTTACGCATTTGACCGTATAATTTCTTTCCCCTTTTTGTGTATATTGTTGTAGCGAACGGTAAGACATTATTTTCCTGTTTAGTGTACACATTTTGCATACAAACTATGAAGTTATAACTTCCGAAACTATAGACTATTTTTATTTATCAAGTTGTTGGTTAAATTTAACATTTTAGGCATACGAATAGTTTCTATGTTTCTATTTTTAGTTTCCATATTATTTATAATTACTACGATAGTTGACAGAATTATAAACGGGATGGGATATGAAATAATCCACCGAAATAGTCTGAGCATTTACACGCTTTATGGTTATCATTGGGTTAATTGAAATCGTTTTGATGATGCAGACTTTTGGAATCGTCTGTATAAAATGGTACAGTCCAAAACAGAGTATATAAAAGTTGAAATTTCTGATGGAAGATGGATTCTGTGCTGGTAGCTCGAACAGTGAAGATCAACAAGTAGCAATAGTGAGTTTGTATAGAGGATCTTAATTGCAATTTCTGTGGTATATCCTGGATGCAGCCTAGTCTACAGGGGTAGACAAATGATATAGAGAAACGTCTCTAGAGAGATATGTCATAGAAGTGACATAAGGTTCCAGATAAAGGTCTGGGATAGATGCATCCCTATAGATACACGTGAAGCGTGTAATTTAGGTATCTCAATGTGAAGAGGGAATTCAAATATAATTGTGCAAACCATAAATTGCTAGATTAAGGCCATATAGCTACTCTGTCATATATCCATTGTAGCATATATCCATTGTGCTATAAATCATTGTGTCATATATCCATCGTAGCATATAGCCATCGTGTTATAAATCATTGGGTCATGTATCCATCGTGTTATAAATCATTGGGTCAAATATCCATCGTGTCATATATCCATTGTAGCATATATCCATCGTGGCATATATCCATTGTGTCATATATCCATCGTGTCATAT
Source organism: Gigantidas platifrons (assembly GCA_002080005.1). Taxonomy (NCBI): domain Eukaryota; kingdom Metazoa; phylum Mollusca; class Bivalvia; order Mytilida; family Modiolidae; genus Gigantidas; species Gigantidas platifrons. Next base: position 83,694 of record MJUT01043152.1, read on the forward strand.
ATCCATTGTAGCATATATCTACTGTGTCATTTATCCACTGTATCATACGTCCACTGTGGCATATGTTCGTTGTTAAGTGATCACTTTATGCTGAAGTGAGACTGTAGTTTTGCTTAAATAGCTTGTTCAGACATCATAGGTTGTTCCATCCCTTAGAATTGAAGGGTCATATGCAGTATTTTGTTTGTTTTATTTTAGATTATATAAACATATCAGCAGACATATCTAATCATAACCACTGTACAAATGGTATGTCTATACTGTCCTCGTTAACTATTTAACTTCACAAATTCTGGGAAACAGGATACGTACCCGAAACCAGTAATAGAACAAACATTTTTCTTAATTTTTCTTTCTTTTATTTTTTTTTATTGTCAAAGCAAGATACATACCGCTGGATTCACGTTACACCACGTTTGAATCCACAACAGAGAGAACAAGCCATAGGTAGACTGCATGCTGGGCAACCTGCTAGAGTGATTACAAATGACTTCAACTGTGATGTCCGGACAGTTGAATGTCTGCGTGTACGCTACAACGCTATAAACAGCATGAATGACCGACCACGCTGCGGTAGATCACAGGTTACCACCCCTCTCCAGAACAGGTTAATGGTCCTTCAACATTTGCGGAATCGGTTCACCAGAGCTACCGAAACTGCACGATAGACTGTTGGAACACATCAGCGATCAATAAGTGCTGATACGGTTCGCCGTCGATTAATTGCCAGCAATCTCAGATGTTACTGTCCTGCCAGGGGACCTGTCCTTACGCCCAGACACCGGACAAGAGCGTCTTCAATGGGCATTGCAGCGACAAAATTGGCGTAACCAGCAGTGGCATAACGTCATCTTCTCTGACGAAAGCCGTTCCTGCATCTCAACCACAGATGGCAGAACAAGATTGTGGAGAAGGTGAGGAGAACGATATGATGACAACTGCATGATGGAAAGGAATGCTTGGGGCGGTCCAAACATCATGGAATGGGGTGGCATCGGACTCAATAAGATAAGATAAGATAAGAAAACTTTATTTTGATTCGGCATGTATATAACATAATAACATAAGCTCTACAGAGCTTTTTACCGAATATAAAACCAGAATACATCAATATTAAAACAAGAAAACAGCATACAGCATAAAAATATACACATCAATGATAAAACATGCGAAGCAAATAAAATCAAATACTGTATATAAAATGTAGATGCCGGCCGGGGCCCAGGTGGCAATGCCTCGCTGGGTCGCCACCGGCATCTACATGCAGCATGACATAATAAAGCAGAAAATTAAGCATGTTTGGATAAAAAATTGACAAGCCCTAAAACAAAGCAATATATATCTAAAAGCTATATGCAAATAAAAAGAGCAAACCAGTAGCAGAATATTATCATCTACATGCAGAACAGCAACAATTAATAATATATATTTAAAAGCTATATGCAAATAAAAAGAGCAAACCAGTAGCAGAATATTATCCTCTACATGCAGAACAGCAACATTTAGTACCATTCCAGCATTAAGCTCTTAAATTGAGAAAAACTGCTTTCAGTCCTGAAATGGTCTGGGAGGCTGTTCCACAATGTAGCAGCAGCAAATTTAAATGTTTTTTTGCCATACCTTGATGTTCTGACCTGTGGAATGTCCAGGATATTGTTGTATCTAAAATAATATTTTGAATTTCGTAAATGCACAAGATTATGGAGACATGATGGCGACAGTTTATTCATAATCTTAAATGTTTCCAGGGCCATAGTTCTCATTCTACGAATCTGCAAGGAAGGCACCTTTGCTTTTTTCAATAAATTATCATATGAGCTATTGTAATCCTCATACACAAAACAAAGTGCTCTTTCTTGCACTTTTTCTATCTTTTTGGAATTTTTCTCGGTACAAAAATGCCAGGCCAAAGGGCAAAAGTTAAAATTACTAAGAATAAAAGTATGGAAAATTGTAAGTTTATTTAATCTGTGAAACTTGGTCCAGTTATCTTCCAGAATCTTGGCCCGGGGAGAGGCAATGGAGTAACAGCTGCCCGTTACATCGATCAAGTTCTGAGACCGCATGTTGTGCCGCATTTCGCACGTCATCAAAACAAGACGTTCCAGCAGGATAATAGGCATGCGCATACAGTCAGGGAAACAAGAGACTTCTTGCAGTAGAATAACGTAAATGTTATGAACTGGTCAGCTCCAAGTCCAGATTTGAACCCTATTGAACGTCTGTGGGAAGAAATTCAAAGACAGTTGAATGCAGAGCAGTCAAGTCCGACAACTGCAGCTGAACTTTCGGTAGCGTTTCAGAGAGGTTGGGCACGCATTCCTATCGCATTCATCAATCGCCTGGTCAACTCGATGTATCGAAGATGTGCTGCTGTGATTAACTCTGGTGGTGGACATGCTTGTTATTAACGGAAGTGGAATTAAAGCATCAAAATGTTGTAGTTTTGCTTTATTGAGACAATCGATATAACTTCATAACCTAGAGACAATAAATTCACCATTCAAACAATGTAAAACGAATTTATTTTATGTTTATTGTATTTCAAAATAAACGTCTGTGATTGTGTAATTTGTTGCGGCGTTTCTTTTGCGGTTCAGTATATATTGTGATAAAAAAACGATTGTTATGTTATTTCACAATCTGAACTTAACAGCTGAAAAATCAGATTTTTTTCATTAAAAGCTTCATGGAGGTACATTGTACCTTTGTACCATTCTCTATCCAGAGTTGTCATTCCTGCTACGCTACACAACATCTCTGTCAACGCTCATTTTACAAGATTTTTGTAAAGCTTAGAAACAGTAAAAATCAAAGCGCGAAAGCGCTGATATACGGTTTTGCCTTGAAACTTTATATTAGCTGTGATTTCAAGAATGAATGATTTCCAAATAATCAGACATTCCATACTAACATATATCACCAACTTTAATGCTGTAGAGAAGTGATAGTGTAGCTCTTTGTGCATCTCAGACATGCTTGGGATTTTTATTTTGCAGTGTTAAGTATATATGAGGGACATAACATGTTCGACATACTTCGTGATGAATCATTTGACCAATAATTGGTAACCAGTCTGTGTATTCAGGGTGTCAACTTAACTATGTCAATGAGGTCAAGGTTATATGTTATATTATGACTGGCATGTACTATACTAAATCAACCATCATAGCAAATATCTCAAACTTCTCAATAAAATGTTCGCTTAAATGTGGAATGGGTTAAGAGTCAGGTGACAGAGATCTTACTGACAAGATGAACCACTAAATGTCATTAACTTGGTATAAGCCATAACTCTGGTAAGTATGACATCACAGTATTTGACATCTTTTATTATGGCTATATCCAACATGTCCAAGTGCTTATGTGTTCACTATTGACCAATCAAATTAAAACAGCTCCTATATGTCACTGCATGCAGCTCCATTCTATTTTCTGTTTTTATTACCTTTTCTGACTTTATTATTTAATGCTTTCCAAATCAAGGTAGCTACAATTTAATTGGTCAATGTCATATGTGACTAGAACTTGAAAAGATGCTTTAATGTGTAATTGGTCTTCTTTATTACAAGGAAACTTATGTCTTACTTGTATAGATTTTGACCCCTGATGTTGAAATGAAGCCCAATGCAATACTAAAAAATGTAGTACTGTGGCTAAGCCACAAAAGAATACTTCTGTGGCCTAATTTGACAACATAATGCAGCAAAGTCTGATTATCCCTCCTTCATGCAATACCATAATTATGCACAGGTTGATTGGATTTACTTCCTTTGGTTAAAGTTTCATTGACATCTTACAAACCAGAGGAGTAGATTTTCTTACAATGTCATCTACATAGGTCAACATGAAAGTATCCTTAAGTCCAATTAGCTCCCCCTTGATTATGCAGGTCCGCAATTATTTTTTTTCATGCACATTTTCATATGGTGTACTAGCTTTGGTTAACTTGCAGGTTATGGGGTTTTTTTTTCGTTCAGAATTTTTTTTTTCGGACAAGACGAGAGTTAGAACTTAGAATATTTATTTTTTTTGTCCCCCCCCCTTTTCAAGTTAAATGGTCGTTCCCTAAGAGGTGATTTGCTTTTGAGGTCACCGACACAGAACAACAAAATAACATCAATAAGTCCAATTATCTCCCCTTAATTATGCTAGATCTTACTTATATTTCATCATGCACTTTTCATATGTTGTTCTACCTTTGATTAATGTTTGTCAACAAACCCACGCAAAAATAATAGATTAAATTACTACGCCAGTAACTGTTCGCATCTTAGTAAAGGCTTAAAGAGCGTCCTACGTCAATGCCACGTTTTTCATTATTTCTGTTATGCTGATTCTGTTCTCAAAATTAAACTAATTAGAACCGATTCTATAAATTTTCGCACGATCACTGTGAACTATTTCGTTTACTGTCGTACTTCGGTCGTATATGGCGGGAAATAATTAATGAGCTTATAAGGGGAATCCCATTACAAGGGAACGACATAAATACTTTATTTACACAATAATTGATACTCAAAGCGCTACAAAAATCAAGCATTATTATACAATGTCAAAAAAAATGAAAACAGAACATACACAACTAGATTTATCGTAAAATTGAATGTAGGACAAGTCGTTAATTTTTATGAATGAAAACTAGCGTAATAAGGCAGGGTCTAAAACGCGGAAGTGGGAAAACACGGAAGTCCAAAATGGGGACTTGAAAGGTCATATCTTGTAAAGTACTCAACCTAGGATAAAAATCTAAACGGATTCTTAAAGATATTATTAAGATCTATCTCTTAAAGGAATGAATAATAAAATATTTTATTATTTAGGTACTTAAAAGTTGACCGGAAATGTAAAAAATGAGAACGGGCAATGAACAAAATTTCCACTTTGATCTCAAATTTCTCAAAATGCAAAGACCCCGGTCAAAAACGGTTTAAATATTCTTAAAGACAATTCTATACTCTATCAAACGATATAAAAATCTTCTTGTTAAAATATTAGATAAAAGCAAAATCTTGATCGGAAACGTACATTTTCAGAGTTAGTCATCGGCTAATTTTCAACTTTGATCGCAAATTTCTCGAAATTCAACGAACTCGGTCAAAAACCGTTTAAATATTCTTAAAGACAATTTTATACTCTATCAGACGATATAAAAATATTTTGTTAAAATATTAGATAAAAGCACAATCTTGACCGGAAACGTACCTCTTCAGAGATAGCCATCGGCTAATTTTCAAATTTGATCGCAAATTTCTAGAAATTCAACGAACTCGGTCAAAAACCGTTTAAATATTCTTAAAGACAATTTTATACTCTATCAGACGATATAAAAATCTTTTTGTTAAAATATGAGATAAAAGCAAAATCTTGACCGGAAATAAATATTTTTTTCTGTTTTTCTATTTCATTGTTTTCAACAGTAACTATTTTACGTTTTTCCACTGGTAGAGATTTGTTGGAATCAATATCATCTACTTTTTCTCTTACATTTAAAATATTGGGAAGTTCCGTATCACTTTCTTCTTCAACAATTGCACTTAAATCTATTTTTCTTTTTGATTTCGGAGTTGACACCTCATTAATTTTTTTGGTGGTGGATTTAACACTACCAACTGTAGATGGTGTTTTCATTACATTTTGTTTTAAAAGAGTGTTTATAGTAAAGGCCGAATCTGGAACCGGTGTATCAGGCTAGAACGTCCGACCGCCAGATTGTCCGCACGGCCAATTGCCTAGACAGTATCATCCGGGCCGGACGATTCAGCCTAGGCAATCTATTCCGACTCTAGGCAATTTTGTCCGGCCTTTGTTTCATGGATCAAAAGAGTTCAGATGCAAATTAGGGTTAAATTTCCTTACAATCGCCACAAAACACAGTATTCGGTGAACACTTCTTAAAGGATATAGTATATAACTTGAACGAATCTGTTAAGTAAATTATTTGGCAAACATGGAAGAGAGCGTTTATAACGCACTTCTGAAGTATGCAATAGACAAAGAATATCAAGATCATTCACAATTTTCTTCATTTATCGGAATATTCAATAATGACATGAATGACTTGTGATTTGCCAGAATTAGTAATAATTAGTACTAGTTTACATATTATCTGGGCAATTGCCTATGGAAGCAATAAACATAATTAAAAATGTCGAGAAAATTCAGTAGTCAAATAGTTCCCAAAATCTATATCTAAGGCCATCCTGTATGATTTTCCGAAACTGTGACTGAATATTTGTCCATAAGATCTTGATACACATATCTACCAATGAATTTCTTGAGAAAAGGACGAGACCTATATAACAAGCTTTGCCGTATTAATTTGCAAATATGTATCTGCAGAACAAGTATGCTTATCTTTTCATTATTAATTGTTTATACACATTTTTTAGTAAAGATAAAAGTACATGATGTTGATGGTGTCCCATCTGTCAACAACCTTCGGTAAATGAAGTCATAAGTTGTGACAGATGCATGGAATGGTTCCATGTACAATGCTTGGGGATCCAAGACGAACTGTCCAACGCAACTTGGTTTTGTTGCATTTGCAGGAAATAAAATAAACTTTACAATCATTGTTTGTTTCCTTGTGTAAATAAAGTATAAAATGCATAGTATTTGTCATAAATTTGTTTTGTATTTTTAGCGTACATTTTGTGATAACAGACCGGACCATATTGCTTGGACCCGGACTATTCCGCCTAGTCTCAAATGTCCGACCGGACGATTCAGCCTAGGCAATACGGTCCGGTCGGACAATATGGCGGGCCGGACAATATTGCCTGCAACACCGGTTCAAATTCAATTTCATAATCATTAACCCTATGTTGTTTTCTGCCTGATGTTTTATCTATTTTTTCTTACTATTCTTTGAAAGAGCCCTTAAATTAACTACCCTGTTTTTTGAATTGCTTCCAAACCTATGCTCATTTTAGCTGCCAAAATATGGTAGCATGTTGAAGTAGACACACATTGACAAGTTTCTTTTGGGAATAATGTAACACAATATTTTCCTTTTTGACCATTTACAATGAAAGCACCTTGTTGGGGAACTAAAGTTAGTAAATTATTTTCCACTATAAATCTTGCCAAACTTTGCTGACTGCTATCAGTATTAAATACAGGAAAATTTATAACTGGTGCCTGATTAACTGTTTCGTCACATTCTTTCTTAATTACTGTTTTATCGTCTTTGATATTTACCGATGTTATTTCAGAGTTGAAAGGTGTTGTTTCAACAATTTCCTGTTTATTACCTGTTACAAATAAAACATTATTTCAGTTTAACTTTGAAACAAGTGCCCAATGGTAGTAAAAAGAATTTAATAAAGTTAAATATATAATATAAATTGTTAAATTTGGCGGAGTAATGGAATTATATGTAATTAATAAGTAAGATGGAGTATTGAATTACAAGAATTGCCAGTGACTAACTCTGAAAAGGTACGTTTCCGGTCAACATTGTGCTTTTATCTAATACCTTAACAAAAGGATTTTTATATCGTCTGATAGAGTATAAAATTGTCTTTAAGAATATTTAAACGGTTTTTGACCGGGTTCGTTGAATTTTAAGAAATTTGCAATCTTTGAATTTTGAGAAATTTGAGATCAAAGTGGAAATTTTGTTCATTGTCTGTTCTCATTTTTTATATTTCCGGTCAACTTTTAAGTACCTAAATAATAAAATATTGTATTATTCATTCCTTTAAAAGATAGCTTTAAGAATCCGTTTAGATTTTAATCCTAGGTTGAGTACTTTTCATGATATGACCTTTCAAGTACCTATTTTGGACTTCTTTGTTTTCACACTTCCGCGTTTTAGACCCTCCCGCGTAATAATACAAGCAAGAGAAACAATATAAATATCGGCATTTTAATCCTCCTGACAATTTGTCATAGTTAAACATTTATCATTAGAGATACGATAAGTTATCTTAAAATCTGCAAAAGTAGTAACATTCAAAGTGTAGTGTTATCTAACAAGCACCAGATCTATATTTTGATGAGCCATCTCTGTCTCGACAGGTGATAAGATCATGACGGTTGTCATGTAAGGAAACAAAAATGGCCGAAAGGCCACAAGTAAATACGGTTTTGCAAAACCGTATAAAAATGTACTTAAAATTGTTTTAATATTGTAATTATCAATAAAGACGAAAATAAATCACTCATTTCAAATCGATTATCTCTTAAAAATGATTTTACCCCCCACTTCTTGGAGAACTATTTTTCGGAGGTAAAAATTAAAAAGTTAAAAACGATCACAAATCATTTTTAAGAGAGAATTGATTTGAAATGAGTGATTTATTTTCATCTTTATTGATATTTACAATAATTAAAACAATTTTAAGTAGATTTTTTTTTTACTGTTTCTAAATTGACAAAAATCTTGTAAACTGAGCGTTGACAGAGATGTTGTGTAGCGTAAGAGGAACGACAACTCTGGATAGAGAATGCCTTTGTACATGTATATGGACATTAATTCTTTCAAATATAGAACTGCCATATACCTGATATATTTTTTTTGCCTGGATATTGATATAGGAATATAAATAAGGCAAAGAGAAGGTTAGAGAAACAAGTTTTTATTGCTCTAAGTCTTGGGTGTAATACCACTAAACATGGGTACCAGTCGAAAAGAACGTATGGGAAAGTAGTGCGTAAATACAAAATGGATAAAAAATAAACCCTATTAGATACTGCAAAATACTGAATGTCAGCGAAACCTCCAGATTTTAGGATAATTCTAAGCCCATAGTTGATGTCCTTGTGGTTTAAAATGAAAGCACCAAAGGTGATATTAAACGATCGAACTGCTTGCATGTAGATTTTTTGTATGCTATGCACAATCGCAAAATATCAGTATACTTCTAGAAAAAGATGTCAAACTTTGAAATAGTAAATTGAGAGCAAACTCCAGAGACATCAATATGTTATTCACATAAAACAGCTTTTTATCCAATGTTCCAGAATATGTTACATTTTCTTGTATATAACGGTATATAATAGTGAAAATTTTGTCAGCATGGCCAAGAGTGAAAGACCTTGGTAAATCTGCTATTAACAAGAAACCTACCTCGTTTGAATTATCGTTTACAACTCCTTTACAAAACTCATTCCCACCAAATATAGATGTTCCTTTACCAAAGAATCTAATGGGATTAACTTTTTTAACCAAAAGCAAACCATTGCTTGTAGTTTTAAAAGTTACAAGCATAATTCAGTGTTATCTGATATTTAAGAAGCATGGGGGGACTACTAATATAATTATTGAATAGTGCCAAAATGGAAAGAACAGTTAGTGTAGGAGCTACTACTATAACATGCAACAGCCCAGTTTACAGTCTATTACATTATTATTTTATTTCCCATCAACTGTTTACCAGACACTACATCTGTTTTGAAGGGGCAAGCAAATCAATGCGAGTCAAAGTGAAATACAGTGCATTCAGAACCATTCGTGGGCTTAATTTTATACCTTGGAAAAGGGAAATATATTTCTTTATGCGTGTATGGGGTCTTTTTCGCGGAAGGGGAATGTGACTCTTAAAAAAATTTACAACACTTATTAATAGATTTGACGATGAAGTTTTATCCTATGATATAATATATAGCCTTCCGAAGACAACATCCGTGTCCTTTCCATTTTCATCTTTTTTGTTTCGAAGCCAACATCAACATTAAATTCCCGGAATTCCCTCATCCATTTACGGACACCTACTGGAGTATTATACATATTTTTTTTCATTATTTGTGTCCATGTTTGTTTGCTGGTTGCTACATCGATACTTTCATTTCATGTTTATTTTTAGGTGGAACATACTTTAAAAGCATGTATTGTTGGCATAAATACGTCAGCAGTGACTCAAGGTTAACAGGTCAAAACCTCTTCGGGATTTTCTAGACTTTTCATTAGATAGTACGTCAAACATTAGAACATGTGTTGTCTAAAGCACTGGTTCCCAAACCTGAAAACTACGATGGTCGAGAACCAACGACACTGACAAACCAGTAACTCGAATAATTCAAGCCCTTTCCTTCTCCGATTCTCTCCGCCTTCTGTAATGTAACTGGGAGCGTAATATAATGACTGCATTATTCGGTTAACAAACCAGTTGAACCCCAGCAGCGTAGGATATAAATAGACTAAGTTTTAAAATTTATTCTAAAATTAAAAACAGAAAACACACATTTCGGAACAGGACAAAAGTAGAAAGATACAATTTTTGTACACTTGCTGAAATATCCACATGCATTTTTTGTTGTTCAAATGTAAATTTTCAGACGCAATACGAAAATCAAAGTCTCTTACTTACACAATATTGAAATATCCATCCGCAAAATCCGCGTCGCAACAAAGAAATACTGATAGATGAGCAAACGTGCATATAAGTACCCGATTTTAATGGAGATTTATAATATATGAATGTTGCATGCATGCTCTTTCTGATATTTAAGTTACTCGTCCTCTTACAATTGACTCTATATATGGACTATATTTTTGTCCGGGCGGAAGGTTGACACATGTTGTGTAAAGCAGTGTCTTCCGGTTTGTATTTCTAATGCATGAGCGCTAGCATTAAACGATATCTCACTACGTTCGATCGTTTAATAAAAAATTGATTGCATTGGAAGGAAACCACTTGAATTTGTGTTAAATCGAAAGTGAAAGTATGATTTTTGACGGTAGACATCTTCGGACTGTATATGCCATTAAATGTATGTTGATTTTCGGAGTTAAGTTACCAATTAGGTACCCCTTCCATGAGATATGGGTGTCGCTTAGATTAAACTTAAGATGAATCCTGTACAAAAGCTCAAAAAGATTTTATTTAACATAGAAGGCTACGGGAAATTCTTTAGTGGTATTACTCTTCTATACTAATCACGAGACTTAAATGTTGGGGCGCCATTTAAACCCGGATGTGTAAGCCAGCTTATCTACAGTATCTACAATGTCCTGTCATAAAAAAATTAATAATCACAGCAACTTTGTTTTCTTTAAAAAAAATAAAATATTGTATTTTATTCAATAAATTAAAATAATATATATGGTCCGTGTAACACTTAACAATTCAAAATTTCAAAAAAATTTCAAATTTAAATATTTTCAATTTTTACTCAAAATTTCAAAATATCAAAATTTTTAAAAAGTTTTCAAATTTTAATATTTTCATCAAAAAGTTTAAATTTAGAATTTTAGATATTTAATAACGGTCAATTTTATTTTAAAAATAATACCGGAAGTGATTTTGGAAGATCGGTATTTTTCTCAAATGTACCAAAAATCCTGAGGTGTTACAAAATATATTGACTAATTTAATTAATTAAATAAACAAACACATTTTGCTTTGTGAATCGTAAATGACATAAAGGACAGTTTATCCCGGGCGTTATTGGGGATTTTTTATTCATTAAGACCAGAATAAAAATTCACTCCCCAAAAATCATCAACATCCGTTAATAGGAAAGCTTTGAAATTTGACAACAAAGTGAAAGCGATAAATCATTGTGATGTTGGGAAAAGTTGTCGGGCTGTGGGCGAGGAGATGGGTGTTGGTCATACCCAGATAATGAACATTCTTTAAAGAAAACATTGTTCCCAGTTCAACCTCGTGTTACTGGAATATTGTACATTTGTTTATTAAATATCTTTATTTATTTATTTATTTGTATGTTTTATTCAAATCATATCATATTGAGATAATTTCATCAACAATAAATGTAAACCAGAGTAAAATTACGACAGGAACAAAATAACAAGTAAAACATTATTAAAAACATAAGATGTAATGAAAAATGTTTATTTACAAGTCAACGTGCAATATTTTGTCAAAAAAATCAAAACCCTTCACATAAAGGTCACCGGTATATAGCGGTCATTTTGTCAATCTCCCCCAGGTGACCACTATAGACAGGTTTGACTGTATTAAACTCGACGTACATTTTTAATTTTTTCGATTTTTGAATATTTGACTTTTTGAATATTTGAATAAAAATTTAAAATGAAGTTAAAATCTTTATCACTTTTGCACTTACCAGGGCTTTCAATAAGTTTTGAAGTAGCAGGCTATTTCCAAAAAGTAGGTGGAGAAATGCACCAATTAATATTCTCTTTAATGTGTTAATCTGGGGTCATCCCAAAATGTCTACAGGTCAATTTTGGTTGATTAGACATTTTTGTCCACAACACTGTGAAATTTGTCAAAATATCTGTAATATTGGATACAACCATACTGGTTTATTTTTATCCGATTGTGGGTGTAAATAAGGTGCATATAAGTACAAGTTATATACTTGGTGGTCCAAAGCTGGACCTTAATACATAAGCAAGAATAAGTACATGTAATGGATGTCTATTTACCCATGTGTTTTATTACTACAGGTAATGTATAGAACTGGTTGTTGCTAAATATTGTCTTTGTTTCAGTTTAAGAAGACAGGTTTCTATTTATGATTAAACTTAAGTGGTTTTATTGTGTTTGATAATAAAATATTGTAAATGGCATATTTAGATTTTGTTAATTTTGGTTTGTTTCAAGTATATATATAAGGGAAATAACTCATTTTTTTTATCAACTTGCGAAGTTGAAAACTACGATATCAAACTTTTGTTTTCCTTTGCCACTTTCTTTCAAACGTCTTTCTCGGGAAGGCATTGTACTTATAATTTCAAATATTGATATTTTCGTTCATTAAAGCATTTCTGAGATTGCGACTTTAATTTCGTCAATGTGAATGTCCTTGAACTTCATCAAAGCATGGACAAATGATACAAGAAAAGAGTTTTGATCTGGCATTTCACTTTAGTTTTAATCAAAATAAATTATGGACAAATTGGAGATCAAACAGG
>MJUT01043152.1:103826-120615 GCA_002080005.1 Gigantidas platifrons
ATTAAAATTTGAAAACTTTTTTAAAATTTTGATATTTTGAAATTTTGAGTAAGGCCACTCCAAATTAAATACTTGTTCTTCGGACCCGCTCGCACCTTAAAATTCAGATTGAAAATTTCGACAAACAATGTTTCCTCACCATGTCTTCAACATTCCCTCTTCATGTTTCATGATTTTTAAACAATTTAAAATAAAAAAAAAGTCGCCCGCTAATAAAATTATCTTTAATTCTCATTTAAAAACACAAAAATGAGGGGAAAAATTATTAAAAAAGTGTCGCTCGCATGTTCAAGATTTTAGCGCCTCCAAAAATGAAATTTTCCGAAAAAATAATAATTAAAACAATTTCGCTCGCCCGCTCCATTTTTTTTTAATGAAAAAATCAATTTGGAGTGGCCTAAAAAATGAAAATATTAAAATTTGAAAACTTTTTTTAAAATTTTGATATTTTGAAATTTTGAGTAAAAACTGAAAATATTAAAATTTGAAATTTTTTTGAAATTTTGAATTGCTAAGTGTTACACGGACCATATATATCTATTTGGCAATGATGTTAAATTTGCATAAAATAAAACTGGCAATATGATTGTCGTTGATGGACCATTGCATTAAGTTAGGTGGCATTACTGTCTCGTAACTTTGTAACTTCATACCCAAATGGTTTCGTAACTTCATAACTTTGTACCCATTCATACCATTTCGTAACTTGGAGCTTTTTCATTTATCTATCGATATATGGTATTTTCAAACTTCTCAGTGACGTCAATCGACCTTCACCCATCGCATGAACAGTTTAGCACAGGAGTCGGAAGTTCTATCAATAATAAGGCATAGAGGGGCACCTCCAAGATCGCTGGGCAACTATAAAAAACACCAGGAGTGCAACGCATTTTTGGGGGGTCTGCTAAATTCAACATTTTTAGCCATAATTGGCCGTGTCAAAGTATATAAATGAGCACCGGAAGGTTAAATTTTCTCAATTATGTCGATATTTGTACTTACCGGACTTTTACTCAGTCGTGAGGACGGATTTTTCCACTTGGATCCCCATCTCGAAAGATATGACGTGAAAGCGCAAGTTGCATTAGAGTTTTGAATATGGCGGTGTCTAATTAACAAATCAATGCCGTACACTGTAAACATACGGATTTTTTGACAATCGACTTAATTATTGGTGTTGCAACTCTTACCCCAATAAATAGGTTTTTGCTGTACAACACTGGCCAGTAATCATCACATTGTGACCAGCAATAGCCAGTGCTAAAACTTTGTCTTCCTGATAGTGATATTCCGTTCCCGTATTGTCAAAAATCCGTTGTTCAACTTGTCGTTAACTTCACGCCCCGTTATCTTTATCGTGCCGTTAAATATTCTAACGATGCGTTACTTAACCTAACGTTAAAATTGTGTTGTTCAACTAAATTTTATCGCATCGTTAGTTAACGGTGGCGTTAAATTTTAACGACAGGTTAGAGAGTATGTTATTACCCATAATTCAAGATTTTAATAATAAAAAAAGACTTCTCTAAAAAAAAAAGATGGCTGACACATGTACAGAAAAGAAAAGAGACAGAAAGAAGAATTTTAGCAAAGCAGAGATAAGTTTGATACAAGATGAGGTGGAGAAAAATTGTTCCCTTCTAAATGACAAATTTACTACTTCCAAAGCAAACCAGAAGAAATTGCAAGTATGGTCAGACATTAGTAGGATGGTGTCTGCCCTGGGTGTTGCACAGAGAACACCTAAGGAGTGCAAAGACAAATGGGGAAATACCAAAAAAGAGGCAAAACAAGTATATTCCTTAGCCAGAAAGGAGCAGAGGCAGACAGGTGGTGGTCCAGAAATAAAACTGGTCACATCTGCAATAAATAGGACCATAGACCTATGCAGAGATTCGGCCGCCTTCAATGGCATTGGATGGTTTCAAACCAGTATAAATGATAATTTATGTTCATTTATTCATCAATTCAAGCTAATCCCTTTTAGATTTTAAAACTCCCATAGTTCTTATAATGTGCAATCTCTAATAATAATGTGCAATCTCTAATAAGATCGATTAGTGCTTATTCAAAGGTTGTCGTCTGCTCGGACAGTTTCCATTTTGACGCTCTAGTAGCATGGGGCAAAAGAACGACAACTCTTAGCAGACACGGAATTATGTTCCGAAATCGGTCCCGAAATTAGGTGGAAAGGGTTGGTCTTAATTACGCTGTTTTTAAAGAATTAGGTGATTGGTTAATAAACAAAAGTTGCGCCAATCAAAAAAGAGATAATTTATCTTTCGGTGCATCCCAATCTTATGAATGAAAGCGTGGAAAGTGGCCATTTTAAACATGTGAGAAATTTAGCTAAACATCGTAAATGGCTTTTTAGGACGTGCACCCCTCTGTAATTTTAGAAAGGGGTGATTTTATTATTATTATTAAAGAATTAAAACAGAAATTATGAATATATGGGCGTATTGTTCGTGTTTTTCGCGTCTTTTTCACTGTACCCCCTCTTTGGTAAGCAGAGTAGTTTCCCCTGAAAAGAAATACAGTCACTTCCGGTGAATCAATACGTTAATCTTGTTATTTAATTACAGACATAAATTCTCATAAATAAACCTTACCAAGGTTTGAGTTAACCAAGAAATATATGGTAATAGTGTGCAGGTAACTTGAGAAGAAACATGTATGAAGTTCAGTGGTGAAAAAGTAATATACTTGTTACTTGTTCTGTAACTTCCTCCATTGAATGTGGAGCACTGCTTGAATGAAGCATATTTTTAAGCGGTATGTACACCATCGTTAAACAAACATGTTTTTGGTGTAAAATTAACTTCCAAGTTCATTTTAGAAGCATGTTTCAGCCTGGAAATGTCTTATTATATCATATATATGTTAAAAAACAGAGTTTTGGGTATTGTCAATAATTTATATCTCGTAAATATAAGTGGAACCATATTTTGAACATAATTTTCTATAGAATTTTAAAGACATCATTTTACGATTTTCAAAAAATCATAAAATAAAACAATGGGAAGTCCTAGAGTTAAAAACTAAACTGTTTTGAGCATCTTAGATATAGCACTTTAACATTATATACATATTTAATGAATACAGGTAAGTAAAAAAAATGGTTGCCCCATGCTAGCTCTAGATAATGACCTTAACCTACAGGCACTTGTTTCTATCAATGGGGAACTCTTCCTCCCTCTTACTATTACAAGGAGCTCAGCTATTTATTTTGAAAAAAATGAACACCTTCGCTTCACGCTATTTTGTGGTATTATTTACGCTTAAAATACACCCTACCTTATAGCAGTCGATCCTAAATACATTTATCTTCATCAATATCCACAATTTTCATACCCTTCATGGTGCCCTGTGACATACCTAACGATTTAAAATACACAAATGTGAACTCTTCACGACTAGACAAATCTCACCATATTAACTTCCGGTTCCGGTCAGAATGAATATATGTAAATAAAATAAAATGCATCTAATTTTTGTTGTTGTGTATTTGATCATTTATGTATTTTTCTTAAATGGATACTACAAGTCATTACAAACCACACTTCTTGTTAAATAAAATTTAATGGAAATTTTACTTACTTTCGCCTTCGATTCTGCACATAACCAATCGCATTTGAAGCTTCAAATTTACCGCTCGATTTAACCGGAAGTGAATATGGTGAGATTTGTCTAGTCGTGAAGAGGTCACAATTGTGTATTTTAAATCGTTATGTATGTCATAGGGCACCATGAAGGGTATGAAAATTGTGGATATTGATGAAGATAAATGTATTTAGGAGCGACTGCTATAAGGTAGGGTGTATTTTAAGCGTAAATAATACTATAAGATAGCGTGAAGCGAAGGTGTCCATTTTTTTTCTCAAATAAATAGCTGAGCACCTTGTAATAGTAAGAGGGAGGAAGAGTTCCCCATTGATACTATCATAGAAACAAGTGCCTGTGCCTTTAGTCCTACAATATAATACTCCGATAGGCGCGATGTTTACTTTACATGTTTTAATTTTATTTTTCCTTTTTATTATTTTTTGTTATTTACTATTTTCTATTTTTTTTTATTTCTGATGTCCGCGTGAGGCGCGGACATCAGAAATAAAAAAATAAATAGAAAACAGTAAATAGTAAATAACAAAAAATAATAAAAAGGAAAAATAAAATTAAAACATGCAAAGTAAACATTGCGCCTATCGGAGTCTTATATTGTAGGACTACTTGTGCCTTAACCTCACAACTGTAAACAAATGTCTTTTCGGCTAAATTTAAACCTTATTTCAGGTCTTAGCAAATTCCCTAAGTGACCTCGATAACATTACTGATTTTTGTTAATTACAATTATCAATTTACTTATGGATTAGAGTCTCTTCATTTCTCTGAACAGGTGCCCGCCTTTAATTTTGTCGATTCTTTTTATCTCCCTTTGCATATGGCTATATCCCCGTGTGACAATAAGTCGGTCAGTCATTGGATAATGCTTAGTTATTTTTTTCATGTTTGAAAAGTAAACATTTTTTTCTTTGCAATTATGTTCCTCATCTATTCTTGCTCACATGTGTAAAGTTCCATGGAAAAAATATCGATAATAATAACACACTGGCCCATATTTGTTTACTCTCCTTTTTCCAAATGGCGTCCTATTACGTCACATAAGGCCGGTCAAAGGTCAATACAGCACCTTTTTTTGTCATAGGCCAACTAAACTTAAAAAGTAAACCAGATTAAGAAAGTACAGTATTTTAGCTTTTTCGGTGTAATTGCTTTGTCTGAAAAATTTCAAAAGATGTCTTTTTAAATAGTTTGAAATTGAAGCATTAAAAATTAATTCATGATGCAAATATTAAACTTGCTTACCCATAAAATAAAGTATTTAATCCAGTGAATTTTGTGTTTTTGCTTTTGTCAATACAATTTATTAGACTGACTACATTCTGGCATACTTTTGTAAAACAATTAATGACTGATTTCATTATTTTAATCATATTTAATATCCCAGAATACATCCCTCACTCACAAAGAGCAATCAGCCATTTTGGTAGATTGTGAATGATCAATCATCATATATTCAAAGTATTTTAAAATACAATTTGCATGGCCTATATTCCAGAAACGGTCATGAACTGTGATGACAATTATGTCAACAAACCGGAAATATAAAAATGTTTGGGGAATACCATCACTTAAAATAGATTTCACAGGAAGAATGACCAGGTAAAAAGGACATTAGTAAAAAGGTGCTTTTTTACTTGCATGGGATTTGTTCAATTCAATCTTACTTGTTTTAATCGCATTTTATAATCTTCAAGTTTTAAAACACTGCTTCGGCGTCTATATACGTTATAAATATACGGAATGACGTCATTGGCCTCGTGCTGTGCGAGAATAGTAAATCAAAACAAATGACCGACTTTATTGCAAGACCGAGCAGATGTCACGACACGATATATATATCTCTCACTTCGTACCCATTCGTTCGTACCAAAGCCGTTAACGGCCCAACTGATTGATTTTGTATGGATGATTTGGAATTATTTGACAATATATATTTGTATAGGTTATGTTGAATATGTAAGATATTTTAAAACAATTTGGTGGTATTTGAATAGTGTTTAGTAACTGGAAAACAGGTTTAATCCGTCTGTGATGATAGTTTCTTGAATGTGGCGTGATGATCGTATCCGTTCAAGTCATTTCGCCCCATTCCGCATTTGTCCATTTAAATGTACTTTTTAGTTTTATTTGTGTTGTTTGTCCTTTGTCTATCGTCATTTTGGTGTTTCAAGTTTTCAAGTATTCCTACCTTTTTGTACTTTATGTAGTATAGGATTATTGCACGAAAATTTGGAAATATTGTCCAAGTAGAATGTTTTATTGAATATTCATGTCAGCCTAGGCAATCCGTTCGGATGTATGTTCAAGAAAAGGGTTGGTAAAACTCGTGATAAGAAGTAAATAAAGTTAATTATGTACGAATTTGATCTTACTTCCACTATTCTCCTCAGAACTTGTTTCAAATATGAATATACATAAATGGATTTTAGCTCACCTTCCTACTATATAAATCCTTGCCGAAGGCAATGTAAGCTTTTGCCATCACTTGGCGTCCGTCGTTCGTTAACTTTTCACATTTCAAATTTCAAATGCAAATTAAATGCCCTATAGCTCAGACCGGGAGGGGGGGTTCATACCCCAACACCTACCTGAAGCGAACTTTTTAATGGTTGAGATCCCCACCCCTAAACCATATATATGTATGATAAGGGTGACTAGACAAATTAAATGCCTTGTAGCTCAGGTCCCGGGGGTCATACCCCACCCCCTACCTGAGGTGAACTTTTAAACGGTTGAGATCCCCACCCTAAACCATATATATTTATGATCAGGGTGACTAGGCAAATTAAATGCCTTATAGCTCATGTCCCGGGGGGTCATACCCCACCCGCTACCTGAGGTGAATTTTTTAATGGTTGAGATCCCCACCCCTAAACCATATATATTTATAATAAGGGTGACTAGGCAATTTAAATGCCTTATAGCTCAGGCCTCGGGGGTCATACCCCACCCCTATAGGCTATGGAATGTTCTGTATTAAGTTTCTTCATAGTATAATGCAAGGTGAGCGACACAGGCTCAGCTCAGTGCTGAGCCTCTAGTTTTATATTAATTGTGACGGTGGTTAGTAAAAGTGGTAACCCGGGTCCGGTTCCAAAAGCCCTGGCCCAAATTCGTATTTTCTTGATGAGAAATTACCGACTTTGGGATGAGAAGAACAATATGGTAAAGTTATTTCAAATATTCATGATTTTTAAAATTATTTTTCATCTTGATTGGTTAACTTTCCACTTTTTTCTTGAAGTATTAAATGAACAATTAGGTCGGAATACATTGACTTGCCCCGGTATATTCTAGCCCCAAACATTGAAGAATTTGGGGGTAATGACTGTATCTTTTGGCATATTTGATTTAACAGGCTAATTTGATATCTACTTCAACTTATGTTTCAGTTGTGCAACCTGAGGATGCCTCCTTGCCGGAAGAATCCCTCACCGGATCTCAGGATCTCTATGATACTGCCATGCCGAGTCAACCCCCTGCATCACCAACACCACCACCATCAACATATGCATGCAGTCAGACCGATGATAGTGAGATCGGTAAACCATCTGCTTTCGGGTGTAGTAGCAAAGGGGCAGCTTTAGGGTTTAACACACTTAAACCACCCAAACCTGCCAGTACGAGGAAAAGAAAAGCAACAGTTGCAGATGTGTACAAGTTACAGGTAAATCAAATTAAGTCCAGAAAAATTGGGTAAGGTTACACAGGGACAGTATTAAAACATACTGAAATATAATGTCCCTGTTTTACTCATTTGAAAATTTTTATTTTAATTCAAGAAGTTCGCCTTTGAAAGAAAACTAAATTTCTATCAGAATATGGATGATATATATACGATGATGTATTTTCACATTTTTAGTTCACCTGGCCCAAAGAGCCATGTGAGGTATTGCCATCACTTGACGTCCGTCCATCCGTCAACTTTTTCATATTTTAATCTTCTCCTCTGAAACAACTGGGCCCAACGGAACCAAACTTGGCAGGAAGCATCTATGTAAGATCCTCTATAAAGCTTCTTCATTTGGTTCCATTCGGCCAACAAAGATGACCACCAAGAGCAATTACTTTTTCTGATTGGCTAATGTTAAAAAAATCTTCTTCTCTGAAACTTCTTGGTCAAATGGAGCCAAACTTGGCAGGTAGCATCTATGTAAGGTCCACTATAAAGTTTCTTCGTTTCGTTCCATTTGGCCAACAAATATGGCTGCCGAGAGCAATTCTTGTTCTTTCAGACGATTTATACCGATTATGCAAATTAGGCATATTTTGATAAAAGGTCACATTTAAATCTTCTTCTCTGAAACCACTGAACCAAATTAAACCAAACCTGTGTCCGGTGACAACGACCTCCATCCAAGATGACTGCCATGAGCAGACATAGTTTTAACATAGCTCGGAACCCTATAGGATTTGAATAGTAACTTAGATGTATTCAGCATGCAGACATTCTTAAAAGGGCCAATTATATGTGTCAGGTGAGCGATACAGGCTCACCTGAGCCTCTAGTTATCTATTTGCCAAGGAAGTACATGTAATGCAAAGGGAGTATAGAAATACCACCATTCGTCCATCTCACTGCAAAAAAATACAAAACAGAAATGTGCATCTACCTTCTGATCCCAGTAAACACACATATCTTTGTTAGTTTGGCCTTACAAAAAAAAGAAGTAACTCTCGACAAGAATACGGCTGCATTTTGTCATTTGCTGCAAACTTGGACATTTGAGTTATTTAGAGAAAAAAATGTTAGTGCCAAAGGAAATTGAAAATAAGTTTCATTTGCATTACTTGAATTGTGTAAAAAGTGCTGTAATAAACACCCCATAATCACATTATTTTGATTTAAAAGATGGTTTACATTTCTTTACAATTAAAACACAGTTACTTGTTGTTACGACAATCTGCTTATCTATAACAATATCAGATTATATGAATTCATGGAATTGCTCCTTATATAGTTCTGACTTTATATTATTATATGGTCATGATTTATGTTATAGGATATTTTTTGTAGGTCAAGTATCTAACTGCAGAACTAGAGCTTCAGAAAAAGGAAGCCAAGAAGTTGGACCTGCAGATCGAACTGTTGGAGATGGCCAAGGCGAGACAGGACACCACACCACTGACCCTTTCACAATGTTGGGATGAACTTGGGTGCCGATCAAAAAAAATATTGTGAAACTTAATTTAATAAAATTTCTTTAAGGAATATTCAAAATTTTTGAACAGGTTATACAATATTTCATGTGACTATTTGAATTTGTCCTTGACGAATGAATATGTTGGTGTTGTCATAATACCAAGCCAGATTATTCAGTATAACCAATGTTGCTCCATGTGGATCAGCCAATCAGACTGCAGTATTCACATCAAATTAAATTATTGACATTTAACTTTACTGGCTGTTCATTGAAGAAATAAAAGTACACATATATATTTATATTTGTTTAATATTCTCATGAGAAAATCTCACGAGCAATGTGCTCTCGAATGTTTCTGTCGTTTTGTCTTCCTTGGAAATCTGGAATATTCACTGGTTGTTCTTGTTGTTGTGCATCATCTGCGTCCAGAGGCTCATTTCTCAACAAGGCAATATTTTGGAGAATTACACAAGCACCTATAATTCGACAGACCTTTTCTGGTTTCATCCTAATCTGAAATAGAAATATTGAAGCATGCATTCTGATCCACTGTGTTAGCAATTAAGATATACATCTAACTACATAGACTGTCCTTTTTAACTGTTCATGATAAAACAATTTAAAATTTGATTTGAATATTTCAATCTGATTGGCTAATCCGCCTGGAAAAAAATTTGGTTATACTCGATAACCTGGGTAGGTATTGTGACGTCACCAACGTGCTCATACACCAACAACAAATTCAAATAGCCACATGATATAATCGTAATCAAAATCATGCAGCTTGGTTCTTTGACTTCTAGTTTAATTATTTATTAGATTCTGTGCATCCAATTAAAATCATTACAATCCACTTCCTGATAATTATATATTCCATTTAATGATATAAGTTGATGAGCTGAGACTCATACCCGAGGTCCCTGCAGCTGAGCTTCCCAACTTATAGTGTCAATTTATTAGATATAGTACATCTAAACAACCCTACCATTTACTTCCTAAAATATTTAAACTTTTATTTTGTTGATTTTTCATTTGTTTTCATATCTTCCAGTGCAATACTCAGTATAGTGCTATAGATGTTATTATTTTCTTTCAGGTACATTACTTACTGTTTGATGTCTTGAATGCTATGGGGTTTTTATGTTTCCCTTCATATCATGTATATGTTGATTTACATTTAAATTCCTATGATACACTAGACATAAGGGAAGGGAAATAACTCCTCTTTATTTTAACTTTTTTTTGCTTTTTGTTTTGTTTTGGTTTCATATCATTTCATATCTGCCTGTGAAATACATGTTATAGTGCTATCATGCTATTTCCCTATTTTCATGGTGATATGTTGATTCGGTAAACGGACAGAAAGTCACAGGACAAAAAGTCACAATTTTGATAGGACAAAAAGTCACAGGACAAAGTCACAGGACCAAGTCACAAATCATTATTTTAATACACATAGAACAAAAAATCACAAATTTTAATTTTAAATATAGGACAAAGTTTGCTTGTATGTTGATGACATTTCTTTTCCCACATTAAATTCTACAGCAGATAGTTAAATTGATTCATTTGATAGTGATAAGATCTTGATGCAACCTGTTTTACTTACGTTAAAACTATGTGATGACCTCTGGATGTGTATTCCATCATTGCTTTTAGTGATATACTGGAATATTCATGGCATTTTGTCAGTGGTGAGGTGTACTCGATACAATTTATGTGATAAAGTTTGTTAGTGTTGAGGTGTACTCGATACAAAAACACTTAAAAATATATTACTGGAATTAAACATAATATTTAATATTTAGGTTGATTTTTTTTTAATCAAACATTTTTGTTAATTGAAAATGAACAAATAATGAAAATTGTGACTTTTTGTCCTGTGACTTTTTGTCCTATCTTTTACAATATTTGAGGTTGTGACTTTTTGTCCTGTGACTTTTTGTCTGTGACTTTTTGTCCGTGACTTTTTGTCCTGTGACTTTCTGTCCTACATTCGTTGATTCACTTCTTAATTTCTAATTCAATCTTGAAACAGAATGTGTAGGAAATTGTATGTTGAAACAAATAACAATATCTACTCTTTGCATTGTTTAACATTTCTCCATATTATACATTTACATGTAGTAGGTTAAATTAAATTTTATATTTAAAAAATACATGTATGTTTGTCTGTTTTGTTTTGATTGATTGATTGATTTTTTTTTTTGTGTTTAACGCCACTTTCAGCAATATTTCAGCTATATCATGGCGACCAGTTTTAGTGGTGGAGGAAGCCGGAGTACCCGGAGAGAACCACCGACCATGGGCAAGCAACTGGTAAACTTTATCACTTGCGGTTGCGAGTCGAGTGCACCCTTTTTGTAATTTACAGAGCCGGGCGCGAACCCACGCCGTATTGGTGATAGGCTTGTATGAGTTGTTAGATCCAGCGACCTAACTCATTGAGCCACCCGGGCCCCTTGTTTTGTTTTGCAAATGAGAAAATCGAACAAATCTTTCATTTGAATCCCTCTCTTTGATGAGAGAGAGAGAGAGGAATATAAATATACAAGATGGGTTAATATCTACAATTATACATATTTTCATTTCATGAAAAATTTGTGCCTTCCTTATTTCTTAAAATATAAAAATATGTTCATAGAGAAAGAGAAAAAATATCATCAAGTAGTGACTTTTTTTTTATATTATTCAATAGTTACACATTTTCAACTTTTATGTAAAAATCTTTAAAATGTTGTCTTTTAAAAATCTTTGTATTCACAAAAGGTGGGAAATTGCATCAACTTGGATGATCTAAAGTAGTTTTATATATTTTTTATTTCCTTTAAAGAGATGGTTTATATATATATATATATTTTTTTTTTTTTATAAATACTTTCACAGTGATTTGTTTGTACATGTAGGGTGTCTCAATACTACACTTGATTTATGACCCCAGTTGTATATTGATTCATCCATGCAGAGATATGACACCTCTCTAATACAATTAATCAGGATGCAGGTTTATCAATTGGCAATAGATACTCTACTGTTTTATGATATGCAGGTCAATAAAATTATTTTGATCTTTTTGATTCAAAGAATAGTCTGTTTATGAAAAAAAATGTATTAATTAAAACATTTTTTTTCTTTTTGATATTTCTATACTATAAAACCCCTAATTAATCCCAATACTTCCATTTCATTAACAGCTGTAAAAACTAACTATACTGTTGATAGTTCCTAATTTGTTTCTTTAGCAGTTAATTGTATGTTGCTAGAATAAACAGCCATAGAAATTTATATATTTTAAATTGTCTTCACCATCACATTTAAATATTAAATATAAATTATTACTTTTCTACTTAAAAATGTGACACACATTATAAAGTTAAACTGTGACTTTTGCACAAATTATAATTGTGACTTTTTTTCTGTGACTTTTTTTCTTGTGACTTTATTTCCTGTGACTTTTTATCTGTGATTTTTTTTTCCTGTGACTTTCTTTCCTACATTCGCATGTACAATGTAATACAATTGAGAAATTGAATTGAAATATTTCTTTTTGAAAAAAAGATATCAGAATAAATAGGAAAATATTTGTAAAATTTAAATTATTTGTAGTAAAGAATAATTATTATTATTGTTTATTGTCATGAAATTGTAAGAGACATTTAACTGAAAATTTGTAGATGCAGTTCCTTTCATTTGCATCAATTTTTGCATAACAAATATTTGCATTTAAAAAAAGATAAACAAAATATGAGAGGCTGAAACATTTAAATTATGAATTTACACATGTCACAGTTTAAAATATAATTTAGTTATATTTTAACTTACATAAAATATAGTTTTGCAGTTAAAATTCAAACCAGACTGATACATTTGAAAAATCAAAATATATTGATAATTGTGTAGTTATGTGATAATTTCTGTTAATTTGTTTTTGCATAATTTTCTATGACAAATAGGCTATGTAATTTCAGATTTTCATAGATATAGAAATAATTAGCTTTGAAAGAGGTGTTTTTAAAAGATATATATATATAATGCAAAAAAATCAAAATTTAAATAAATGAGAAATTAAGAATCAAGGGGATTGGGATAATCTTTTATTTATTGTTTTCTAATTACAAATGTAGATACACCAGCATTATAAGATTATTTTTGAAATATTTTGGTAGCCTTTAAAACGACTGTTGTTAACCTTTTAAATGTTTATGACACTCATTACTGCATTTACAGGAAACAATTAAAAATTAATTTTATATGGATTATAAATTAATGGCAAAATATTCTTGCATAAAAAAGTTTTAAGTGTTTTTACATGTTAAAAATGGAATTGTGTTTTGCAAAATTAAATTAATTTTTATATCATGTTTATTGACAAAAGTTATCAAAATAGTTTCAAAATAAATATGTTATAAAAAAAATCCATAATTAATAAATAAATATATATATATATATATATAAATATATATATATTGCTTTATATAATTTATATTATGCAATTGCTATGTTGTGTGTTTCCTTATATGATATGAATATTATTGTTAATCTGCTGAATAAAAACCTCATTAACTTATTCATAGCTTTATTTTCTTGTTCAGTAAATCCAACTACCGAATCGCATCGGTGGCATAAGATCGTGGGTTGAAGGCCCGGTAGGGTCAAACAAAAGACTATAAAATTGGTATTGTTCAGAATCTGTTCAGAATTTTCAGTAATATACATATGGCTTCCATGAATTATTTCTTAAACAAAAACGGAGGAAAGTTTCGGAGAGAGTAACCCATGTCCACTCCCTCTTAAGACATCTCTTACAAATATACCTCAGAGTGTAGAACATGAAATCGTCTTTTCCAAACACCAAATGTTCTCTCTATGGCTGACCTTGTTGAAGCATGACTGCTGTTATACCTTCTTTGATGTCTTTCTACAGGATTTATGTATGGAGTCAAAAGAAATGGACGACAGGCATAACCACTGTCTCCTAGAAGTAGGCCATCTACTAAATCCCTGTGAGTTCTCTCAAGATATGAACACAACTCTGATGCATTGAATATGTGAGAGTCATGAGTGCATCCCGGCCAATCAGCAACTATGTTAGTGAAATTTCCTGAAAAAGTGTTAAATGCAAACATGAACAAGTATAAAGACTATATAACAGGAAGCGGTTACAAAGTATCTTAAAGGAATTACACAGTTTTCGATTTGATTTCTTGATTATACCACAACCCCTTTGAACACACTCCATTCCTGATTTCTGATATAATTAACTGGCATTGCTCTGTGTAATAAGCCACTACCTTACTTGACTATCCTAATTTTAAACTATAATTTGGTTATAGTTCTTTGATGATAGATTAAACAAATGCTTCAAACTGTAAATATTTTTTTTTCTTTTTGTTTTTAATTTGTTTGTTTGTTTGTTTGTTTTTTTTTTTGATTTTGTGTTTATGCATTCATCTCTCCTTTAGGAGGCAATAAAGAATATAATCATGTGATATTTCACTTATTATTTACTTTTTAAAATCAAATTACAACAGATATGCACAGGCGCTCGGGTAGACTATGTGATTTTAATATAATATAATATCAACTTATAGTATTTGTAGAAAAAAAATTGGGTTGTATCAAAATGTGTAAAATACGTCAAAATTAGTTGATTCTGCGTAGAGAAGGTTATAATAGAGGCACTAAAAGGAAAAATATATAGTTTTAATGAAATAACGAAAATCACATAGTCTACCCGAGCGCCTGTGATGCCAATGGAGAATGCCACCAACATTCTTACACTACAGGGGCATATATGTACATTGTATATGTCTGTCAATCTCATTTCATTTGAATGATGGTTTCTATTGACCGTTTTCATCACATACACGTGAGAATGCATTCATGGGTCATGATCTAATAGAGCGGTATACATGTTTTCATCCATTTGCATGTTTTATCAGTTGCCAAATATTATCCCACCTTAGGCAAAATCCTGATGTATACATATGTAACAAGTAGTCAAAGTACGTGTACTTGAATAAGGTTTGGTAATCATTTAATGACTAGGAGCTTAACTGTTTAACACAATGTACTGTAAATTCAGAAATTATTGCGATGTTTTTATTATTGCGAAAAATGCGACTGTTGTGAAATCGCAATAATTAAACCTCGCATTTCGGAATCATAAGTATCCATTTGTACTGGAGGACTTCATGCTTCGCAATAATATAAATCTCAATCTGTGAAAATTTTCGAAGATCGCAATAATAAATGAACGCAATAATTTCCGAATTTACAGTATGTCACATTGATTTAAATCGAAAAGATGGATCTAGGATGCTCATTGCTTTGTACAATATAACATGCAACAATAAACCCATTCAACAGTCTTGGCGAAATTGTTTTGGAACTTATCTGATAATTAATCCAATCTGACATACATGTATGTGTTTCATTTATCTTTAGCCTTACTAATTAGTCTTTATTAATTGGTAAACATTAAAACTGAAGGCTTATCTCTTCTCAGCATGCATAACACATGACACACATGTATCTGAGAAAAATCCTTATCTGTCACTGGTTTTCTGAACATATGGTCTGTGTAAATAAAGTTTAGAATGGGAATTGCAGCCATTATGCAAATCTACATGTATGTAAATTACAATATTTACCTTAACATGTTTAATAAGAAAAAAAGCAATTTAAATCATGTACTGTAAGTCGTATTTATTTTTGTTACATTCATGATCACCTGATCTTTTCCTTTCCCTTTTACACTTTTAGTACAATTTACCATGCCAGCAAAAAATGTTAGGCCTTCATCTTAAAATGTATAATGTTCCCCAAAGTAATTTATGTCTTTTTTTTGTTTTTTTTTAAAATTATTTGTTTAATCTTGATATTTTTGTTATTATTATTCAAACAAAAAAGTTGATGATTGTCAAGTAGCATTTAAATACACTACATGTACATGTACAAATGTAGCTGTGTTTGAGTTTGTTCAAAACACTTTTTACAGTCGTGGAAATTAGGATTTGGAATTTTTTTTCTGTAGATTGGCTACAACAAAAATCATCAAAATTTACAGGACTGAAGGACATGGGCTGTCCCATGGTAATTTCCATGAGTGTTTTTAGAAAAATTTTTAATTGTCAAAAATAGCCTAAAGCTTTTTATGGTGTAAGAAATGAATTGTTTACACTATTATTGTCTACAGTAATTAATATTTAAGCAAATACAATATATTACATGCATTTTCTGTAAACACTTACATATTTTTGCAAATTTCCTTACAAAGTGTGTAATAACTGCATGCTATTTGCTAGTTTCAGTATGGACAGCTTGTTTTATAAAATTTTATGAATTTATATTTGTTAGGTTACATTGTTGAGCAGGTTAGGAGGGACGAAACTGGGTAACAGTGTCAGAAAGATGCTGAGAGTGCTTGACACCAACAACCATTTGTCAGGTTATAGCTTGAAAGGAAAAAGGACCAAAAAAGCTTTTAACAGCCCATTTGTGGCATAACTAAAAGTAAGTTTTTACATAATAAGTGTAGTATACCTTATAATTGCAATAAATCAAGGCATTATGGAAATATGATCAGCAGTTTTTAAGGAGAGAATTCTTTAGTAGAAAAATTATTTGTGATTTATTCATTTAACTTGTGTATGAGTAAACGTGTCATTAAAACACCAGAAAGGTATTAAGCTGTTTAGAATTTTAATATCTTGCCTGAAAAATATATGTAACATTGTTAGTATGAATGGCAATGTGATTACTTAATGAGTAAACATATATTTTAATCTTTGTTAGGAGCTTGTATGAAAATACATAAAATGTAAAGGTTGAGGAGCAGATTGCTGAGACATTAAAGCATGCTCCAGCTCAAAAGGATGGTCCAAATTACAAGCCCGTAATATATTTTATAATAAGTATATTTTCCTTTACCTTGTATTCAGTTTAACCATTAGTTTTTGTTTAATCTTTTTCCTGCTGAATTTATTTTGCCACTCAATATTTGAGACTTTTACAGAAAA
>MJUT01043152.1:122129-132415 GCA_002080005.1 Gigantidas platifrons
TCAATATGCTAGCGAATGTCAACAAAGATTGTTTGAATGTGTGATTTTTTAATATTTTTTTCAAGCCTGAAACAGAACTGGTAGTGGCTTGGCTACGTTGGTCGTTACATCCCTTGTTAGTATATAGGGTATATAGGCCGCGTGACCTCTATGAAAGCGATTCAAGTCCCTGTGGTATGTCACATTGATTTAAATGGAAAAGATGGATCTAGGATTCTCATTGCTTTGTATAATATAACATGCAACAATAAACCCATTCAACAGTCTTGGCGAAATTGTTTTGGAACTTATCTATGATAATTAATCCAATCTGACATACAGCAGAATAAGAATATTCTTATTCTAATCTGACATACATGTATGTGTTTCTTTTATCTTTAGCCTTACTAATTAGTCTTTATTAATTGGTAAACATTAAAACTGAAGGCTTATCTCTTCTCAGCATGCATAACACATGACACATGTATCTGAGAAAAATCCTTATCTGTCACTGGTTTTCTGAACATATGGTCTACGTAAATAAAGTTTAGAATGGTAATTGCAGCCATTATACAAATCTACATGTATGTAAATTACAATATTTACCTTAACATGTTTAATAAGAAAAAAAGCAATTTAAATCATGTACTGTAAGTGGTATTTATTTTTGTTACATTCATGATCACCTGATCTTTTCCTTTCCCTTTTACACTTTTAGTACAATTTACCATGCCAGCAAAAAATGTTAGGCCTTCATCTTAAAATGTATAATGTTTCCCAAAGTAATTATGTCTTTTTTGGTTTTTTTATAAATTATTTGTTTAATCTTGATATTTTTGTTATAATTATTCAAACAAAAAAGTTGATGATTGTCAAGTAACATTTAAATGCACTAAATGTACATGTAGTTGTGTTTGAGTTTGTTCAAAACACTTTTTACAGTCCTGGAAATTAGGGTTTGGATTTTTTTTCTGTAGATTGGCTACAACAAAAATCATTAAAATTTACAGGACTGAAGGACATGGGCTGTCCCATGCTAATTTCCATGAGTGTTTTTAGGACATTTTTTAATTGTCAAAAATAGCCTAAGGTGTGTTATGGTGTAAGAAATGAATTTCTTACAATATTATTGTCTACAGTAATTAATGTTTAAGCACATACAATATATTACATGCATTTTCTGTAAACACTTGCATATTTTTGCAAATTTCCTTACAAAGTGTGTAATAACTACATGCTATTGGCTAGTTTCAGTATGGACAGCTTGTTTTATAAAATTTTATGAAATTATATTTGTTAGGTTACACTGTTGAGCAGGTTAGGAGGGACGAAACTGAGTAACAGTGTCAGAAAGATGCCGAGAGTGTTTGACACCAACATCCATTGATCAGGTTATAGCTTGAAAGGAAAAAGAACCAAAAAAGCATTTAACAGTCTGCCCATTTGTGGCATAACTAAAAGTAAGTTTTTACATAATAAGTGTAGTATACCTTATAATTGCAATAAATCAAGGCATTCATGGAAATATGATCAGCAGTTTTTAAGGAGAGAATTCTTTAGTAGAAAAATTATTTGTGATTTATTCATTTCACTTGTGTATGAGTAAACTTGTCATTAAAACACCAGAAAGGTATTAAGCTGTTTAGAATTTTAATATCTTGCCTGAAAAATATAAGTAACATTGTTAGTATGAATGGCAATGTGATTACTTATTGAGTAAAAATATATTTTAATCTTTGTCAGGAGCTTGTATGAAAATACATAAAATGTAAAGGTTGATGAGCAGATTGCTGAGACATTAAAGCATCCTCCAGCTCAAAAGGATGGTCCAAATTACAAGCCCGTAATATATTTTATAATAAGTCTATCTTCCTTTACCTTGTATTCAGTTTAGCCATTAGTTTTTGTTTAATCTTTTTCCTGCTGAATTTATTTTGCCACTCAATATTTGAGACTTTTACAGAAAATGATGCTTAAATCATGAATTATGTTACATTTTAAAAAGTCTGCAATGAAATGTTAAGAAATCCCATAAAGACAATTAAAATGTTGATATTTCAGTAAATTAATGTAGCCGTTAATTTTGGAAGTGATACTTTAAAGTGAAAAAAGGTATTTTAAAGATTTAATTTATTATGTTTTAGAGACCTCAAGAAAGACCCCAAGAACCTGGCCCACAGGCAGATGATAATTAGGACCTTTAATCTTATTGTGGCAACTTTTACTCAACAATGATCTTGTGGTGTAAATACATGTAGTATTAGCATATGATTGTACCAGATCCATACTGTGCTGTGATTGTAGGGTATTAATTCCCTTTACTTGTACATTTGTTATATATAATATTGAGAGGACTTCTAAATATTATACATTGTATGTTATTCAGGATCTTCACAGGGGATATGGGCTCATATTCCCTGAGCTGCAGGAACTTTAAGTTCCCCTCCTTTAAAAACATTCAAGAGTATCGTAATTACATATGCGTGTCAATATGATTCAATCCAGCACTTGAATATTAAAGTATGCATAGATTGCATGATGTTGTTGGTAAGCGTTTTTTTATAATTATCATACACATAGGTATGTATTACCTATATTATTTAAAGTAGAAAAGGGTTAAAGTAGAGAAAAATATCCCTATGAATTATTGAATTTTCTTTATTATATCCTATTTTTCAAGAAATTTGGCCCTATTAAAAGCCCTACATGTATTTTTTGGACCTAAACCCACTTGAAAGCCTGCCTTGTATGAAAACAAAACATTATTTTTCTTTAATTTCACGATTTATTATTCGAAATACATGTTGGCTTCCTATATAGATAAGATCAGTTATTTATATTAATTCTATTTTGAGAAAGCAACACACAACCCGCTTCATATCCCCAGTGTATCATGGGAATATTATATGATATCCCTGTCTTGATTAGCCAATCAGATTGTAGGAATTCATTGGATACTTTATTTTAACAGAATATATCACCTGTCAAGCTGACCATTCATTGTAGGATTAGACTGCATATTTCACTCCAGTAAAGTATTGACTTATATTTGTTAATTATTGCTTTATATTCTCATTGTTTACTGTCACAAACATGAATTGTTTAATGACTTTATTAATGAAGTTGTATTTAATTTATCATTCTTTTAGTTCATGTCTAAGTTGTGCCATACATTGTTAAGACTCTTTTAGGCTTTCAACATATCTTCACAGTGCTATAAAGTTAACTAACTTTTAAAATGCTTAGAATTGTACCTATGGCTTTCGTTGTCTAAAATTTAATTCTGAAAAGCACACTCATTGATTTGATTTGATTTTTGGTGCTTAACGCCACTTTCAACAATATTTCAGTTACTAGTATATCATGGCGACCAGTTTTAGTGGTGGAGGAAGCCGGAGTACCCGGAGAAAACCACTGACCATGAGCAAGCAACTGGTAAACTTTACAGCTTACGGCTGCGAGTCGAGTGCACCTTTTTTGGTAATTTACAAAGACATATCCAGATGAAAATGAGAGTCCACAAATCTTACCATTTTTATAACAGAACGGACAGGAAAAAGATTATGTTCCTTCTCATAAGAAGTGATATTTTCAGTAGATTCTGCCTTGCAAATCAGTAGAGCCAAAATTTTCCAATGTAATAATGAATGGATACCAGACGGTGGAAATACTTTGTGAGATAGTTCCAAATCTTTTGAATACTGGTTCAGATATACAAATTTTTTAAGAAGCTGCATATCAGTCCAATGGTGAAAAGATCCGGTACATATACTGAATTTTGGATCAAGTCTTATAAGTTTTACAAGGTCTGAGACTGGCTTTTCTAACTGATTACCAATCTCTAGTAGTAGGCCATTCATCAAATATACCCATCTGTCACCATGTGTTTCTAATGAGAATTTATGGGGTGCATTGACTTTGTTGTGATATTCAATTACATGCACTTGTCCAGCATGCAGTAAACGGTGAAACATACCAGGGCAAATGACTTACAATCACATGTCTCCTAATATTTGTAAACCTGGCTGGGCAAACTGGGCAGGGAGACGACTTGTTCTTCTTTTGAGAACTACCACGAACTCTATTTGTTGGTTCCGGAACTTCATCATCCATCGGACCATAATCCAATTCTAATTCATCCTCCTGCCACATACTACAATAAACTGAAGAATACATATAATACACTAATAACTTATTTTATAAAAGGGTATGGTTATGTTATTATATTTCATATTCACTAGAATATGACACACACAAAATAACGAAAAAAAAAATAAAAATTAATACACAAAACATTTAAAGCTCTATACACCAATATATGTCAATATTTACATCAAATATATATACATTTGTATATACATGGCTGATAATACTGACTTCTACTCTGTATAATTACTCAGATAGGTAGGTCTTTTCCTATTTCCACATCTACTCCTTCGAAGCCATATAGAAAGGTTTCATCCAGATTATCGTTCTCATGAATATCAGCCAAACTCCTTACTGTCTTGAGTTGATCTGCTGTCCCCCTGTCTAAATGACCACTCCGAATATGTTCTAGCCCTTGTACAAAATGTATATCATTGCGCAACATCGGACCATCCGATGTAAGTTGAGTGGAGTCACTAAACAGAGAAGACAGGTCATAAATGTCTTCATTTGTCATTTCTGGTGGTGTCGTATCCTTTAACTGATCCATAGAGTTTGTTCTTCTACGTTGAATCCATATAGGTAAATCCTTGTCAGTGCAAAGTTTGAGACGGTCATGGTGTATAACATATGGTATATTCCTATCCTCTATCTCATATAGTACATGATTAATTACTTTTACCACGATATAAGGTCCTTTCCAAGGTGGTTTAAGTTTTTTTGACTGTCCTAACTTTGTAGCTGTGTCCCGCTTATATACAGCATCTCCTATACTATATGACTTTTGCTTAGACCTGAGATCATAGTCTTTTTTCTCTCTTCCTTGTGATGCCTTCAAATTTTCTCTTGCAACATTATGTGTCAAGTTAAGAGCTATAATCAGATTTTGTACATACTCAACTATATCTTTGTCTTTTCTATTTGCAGTAAGGATGCCAAAAGTAAGGTCAATAGGTTGAGTTACTTCCCTTCCAAACATGAGAAAATTAGGAGAAAATCCTGTCTGTTTGCTAGGTGTAGCTCTAATTGCACCTGCTAAAAGCTGTAGGTACTCATCCCATTTGTTCTGTTGTTTTTTAATAAAACATCTGACTGTCTGAAGTACAAGGCTATTGAATCTTTCCACTTGACCACTTGAAGAAGGATGGTAAGGAGTTGTCCGTGTTTTGTTGATATCTAATAGTTTGCAGATTTGTCTTATTACATTCCCGTCCATATTTTTTCCTTGATCTGTTTGTATCTCCAGTGGGCGCCCAAATCTTGCAATAAAATTATCAACAAATACCTTAGCTATGATTTCCGCTCCTTGATTTGGTAATGGATAACACTCAAGCTATTTAGTGAACTGGTCAATCACCATCAAAATGTATTTATTCCTGTTCTTTGTTATTGGTAAAGGTCCAAGTATATCCATGTGTACACGTTCCAATGGGACTCCAGAGTGAAACTGTTTAAGTTTTGCCTTTGGATATTCTTTCAGCCTTTTATTTTTGTTGCATACACTACAGGATTTGACATAAAGTTTGCAATCTATTGATATTTTGTACCATATTACATGTTGTTTTAATTTCAATAATGTCTTTGTCTGGCCCATATGGCCAGAAATTGGTAAATTATGACACAGTTCCAGAGCTTGATTTTTCATGCTATTCGGAATTACAAGCAATAGCCTTGATAAAATTGGGTCTTCCCAGTAGTAGTAAAGCACATCATTCTGCATTTGGAGTTGGGACCTGCATAACCAAAAATATCTTATTGCTGGACTGCTTAGCTGCAGTTCTATTGTACTTGGCTCATAATCTTGTTGAAACCAGCTAATTATACATTTGAGATCTGGGTCTTTCATTTGTTCATCTCGAATTTCTTTGGTAGATAGGGTATCCAGCCAATTACATGGACCTTCCTCTGGTGAGATTCTTCTGATGGTAATAGATCCAACATCATCAATTTCATTTTCGAATGTCTCCCACTGTGTTCAAGCTCGCGTACAAAAGGCACATCCACCACAGGGTAACTGGTCTAAATCTATATATGGTTGATATTCGTTACATACTGTTAAGGTGTCTGTAATTCTAGATAGCCCGTCTGCATTCCCATGTAGTTTTCCTGGTCTATGTTGTATGGTCATGTTGTATTGTGCTAATTCTTCAAGCCACCTGGCTAGCTGACCCTCAATATTTTTAAAATTCATCAGCCATATTAAGCTATTGTGATCGGTTCTTATGATTAATTGCTTACCTAAGAGATAGTGTCTATATTGTCGAGTAAACATCACTATAGCAAGCAGCTCTTTTCTGGTGGTGCAATATTTCCTCTGTGCTGATGAAAGTACTTTACTAGCAAAACTTATGGGCTTCTCTTTTCCTTGTTGTATTTGGCTAAGTTCTGCCCCAATGGTGTTATTGGAGGCGTCAGTGTCTAATATGAAGGTATCTATTGAATTGGGATAATTTAATATCACTGCATCAATTAGTGCTGTTTTCATGGCATAAAATGCAAGCCGGTGTTTTTACTGCCAGTCAAAATGAGCCTTTGGTTTCACTATTTCATGAAGTGGTAGAGCTATTTTGGCATAATTGGGTATATGGTCTCTATGATAGTTCATAAATCCAAGAAATGATTCTACATCCTTTTTTCTGGTAGGAGTGGGCCACTTTTTAATTGTTTGAACATTTTCTGGATTTATCTTAATACCTTCTGAGCTGACAATTTTACCAAGGAATTTTACTTCATTTTGAAATAGGTTGCACTTTTTTGGTTTCAATTTCAGATTGTACCTTCTAAATCTCTCTAAAACTTGATATAAATTATCCAGATGATCTTTGAAATTCTTCCCAAGGACAATGATGTCATCCAGATATGCTAGACATTCTCTCCAGGTGAGACCTTGTAATACAAGCTGGATTACTCTGCTGAAAGTGGCAGGACTGTTACAAAGCCCAAATGCGAGCTTGACATGTTCAAATTGGCCATATTTTGTAATAAATGCTGTTTTGTGGCGGTCACGCTCATCAATTTCCAGCTGATAATATCCAGCCGCCATGTCCAAGGTTGCCATAAACATGTTGCCACTTAGTGTATCCAAGCATGACTCAATATTTGGTAAAGGAAAAGCATCTTTTACTGTCACTTTATTCAGCGCCCTGTAGTCAATGCAATATCGCATACTTCAATCTTTCTTCCTCACTAGAACAGGGGTAGCAGCCCATTCTGAAGTAGATTCTTGGATAACACCTTTTTCTCAAATTTGCTTCAAATGATTTTCTTCTTCTTTTTCAAACTGAAGCGGGGTACGTCTTAATGGCTGTTAAATTGGCTTAGCGTCACCAGTGTCAATCCTATGTTTAGTGTTCCCATTAAATAAACCAATATCCAAGTCTCCTTTTGAAAATACATCCTGGTAATCTATCAACAGTTGTGCTACAAGTCTTCCTTCTGATTGGTTTAATTTCTCTATTGATCTTTCATAAAGGTCTTTTAAGTATTCCGGCAATTTACTTTTTAGATCATGTACATTAGGATCTAAATTCTTTTCCAAGGAGTTATGTCGAACCAAACAGGAATCTATTTTTTCATTTCCAATTATATTATGAACTTCCAGTCCTTGTCCAATAATCTGGTTTTTCTTTAGTGTCACATTTTTGTCTGTAGGCTTCCGAACCATCAAAAAAGTTGTATCCTCATTGGAACAAAGAGCGTTTGGAGATAGCACTTTGTCTAGTTGTGATGAAGGCTGAATCACTATGTCCCCCTTTGGCTTCAAATTTTATTTCGTCTCTACAAATTTCATACTAAAAGGTGGTATTATAGTAGTATTCTCTATCCTTGCTCTGTAAATCTGTAAATGTTCCTCTTGTTCGTTCAGTGCAAAAGTTGCCTGGATCATTTCTCCATTGATATGTATGTTGTATTGCCCATGGTCAACTATTGCTTTATTTGCCTCCAGAAAATCTAAGCCTAATATAACCTTGTCTGTTATTTCAGCCATTAGCATGTTCCACTGTAAATTAGTCCTTCCTATCTTTATGTTGATATTTGGTACTATGTGAGCTCTGATACTGGCTGTGGAGTTGATTCCTTTTACAAAAACAGTTTGTTATCTTTGGTTTGTCAAGAATTTGATTGTATAGGTCTTTATTGATGATTGAAACCTGTGCTCCGCTATCGACTACTGCAAATACTTGTATTCCATTTATTTGTATAGGGACCAGCATAGATTTTTTATCTACTGTAAAATTTCCTTTGTACATTACTATTTCTCTGACTTGTTGTATGGTTTTATCAGTTGAAGGTGGTGGTCGGCCAGTGTCTACTGGATGGGTTGAAGATTGGTATATATCCTCAACCCGTTGGCGTTTAACTCTCTCCTTGGTGATGGTGATCTTGACCTGTTCCTATATGGTGATAAATTTCTTTGTTGATTAGAACAATCTCGTGCAAAATGCCCCAGCTCCCCACATCTGAAACATTCATAATCTCTGTTAGCATCTCTGTTGTTTCCAGTCCTGGATCTTATCGGTGAAGATGTGACTTGTCTAACAGGAGATTTTGACCTTGACCTTGACACAATTTTCAAAATGTCTTTTACCATCGTCCTTGTTTCCTCTAAACCTTCCTCTGTCTTTTTCAGTCTTAGCTCAAATTTAGTCATCTGTGAATTGTCCCTGTCTGTAAATTTTACTGCTCTGATTGCTGGGTCGTTTCCTGAGTTCACTTCATCAACTTCATCTTCAAACATGACTCTTTTCAAATCCATCCGTTTTGGTCCCAAAATCACCCTCTGATTTGCAATGGCGCTCTTTACAAATTGTAAAGCCTGATCTAAGGTCGCTGGATTCTTGTCCATTGCAGTTAAGGCAGCTTTCTTATCAGTACATCCTTTAAGAAATGCATCAATTGCTATTATTTCCACAAATTCTTCAGGAGTGTCAGGATATCCGTCAGTTGACATCTCTTGTGCTCGCTCAGCATATTCTTCTAACAACTCATCCTGTTCTTGCTTTAAATCTTGTAGTTGCCTCCTGATGATATGTGGCAAGTCCTTTCTTCCAAATCTGTCGTTCATCTTATTGCACACCTGCTCATAGTTCCCTTTGCCTGATTTATTTTCAATACTGAAAAATTTTAATGCTTTGTCCCTCAAACATTGGAGCAATCTAACAAGTCTTTCCTGTGGAGTCCATTTATACTTATCTGCAATGTGTGATAATTGTATGAAATATGGCCTCCAGTCTGTCTTTCCGTCGTAAGTAGATAATTTTGGAGCTGGTGGGCCTCCAGTTCTCTTTTCAGTATTTTCACAATCTTTTGATGCCAATAATGAAAGTTTTCTATCCTTGTATGGATGTATATTTGTTTTGCTATCTAGTGACGGATCAAAGCGACTGGTATATATTCCAGAAGGTGTCAATTTCTCAAGTTTCTCTGAAGTGAGTCTTATTTCTTCCATTTGTTTTATTCGGTCATCTCTTTTCTTTATTTCCTCTCTCAATTGTTCTTCCCTGGTTTTATATTCAGCTTTCATTGTGTCAACTTCATTTTGGCTAGCCTCTTGAACCTCAAATATCTGTTTCCTGAATCTCGCTTCTTGTTCTGTAACACTTTTCTCATGTTTTATTCGGTCATCTCTTT
The DNA here is from genome assembly GCA_002080005.1 of Gigantidas platifrons. Classification (NCBI taxonomy): domain Eukaryota; kingdom Metazoa; phylum Mollusca; class Bivalvia; order Mytilida; family Modiolidae; genus Gigantidas; species Gigantidas platifrons. The sequence goes on from MJUT01043152.1 coordinate 131,886, forward strand.
TCTTTATTTCCCCTCTCAATTGTTCTTCCCTGTTTTTATATTCAGCTTGCATTGTGTCAACTTCATTTTGGCTAGCCTCTTGAACCTCAAATATCTGTTTCCTGAATCTCGCTTCTTGTTCTGTAACACTTTTCTCATAATATTGCTGCATTTCTGTTATTTGCTGTTGAAACATTTTATTCTCCTGTGTTCTTTGCTTCAAAATCTCACTCATTTTATATATCTGTTCTTGTAAACTTTCCGCTTGTTTTTCAGAGTGTTGTTCCTTGTCAAATTGATCCTGGGCATCCACAGTAATGTCGCCATTTTGTATTAGTGGGTCCCAGGTTGTATTCGGAATGCCCTCTAATAATTTCAAATCTTCAAGTGTGAGATTTCCTTTTTCCTCTCTAGTCTTTATAATTATTGCAGCCCTTTTTGGGCCAATATTCTTAATCTGTATCAATTCCTCAAGTGACGCTTTGTTGATATTAATTGGGTCCGCCATAATAATCAGTGACACCAAAATATATTATGTACCGAATTCAATA
>MJUT01043152.1:132473-157296 GCA_002080005.1 Gigantidas platifrons
AAAAAAAAAAAAAACACGACAAAACGATTGTAAAATGTAAAGTCGAACGATGTAAATCAAAATACTAAATCGTTAACATCAGAGTATCTGATGTCCCCTATAGAATGGTCAGAATGAAATGTCACAACGCTAACATCAGAGTATCTGATGTCACCCTAATAAATCATGAAACTAGATCTATCTCTCTAGTACGCACAACATCAGATTATCTTATGAACCCTTAACTTATGTATAAACACAACACGCATACATCAGAGTATCTGATGACCCCTAATTAAGAAAGATCTGTAATGTACATATATATATACAACAGTCGAACAGTGTTTATCTTTCAATCGATCAAATGTAATCAATCGATGGGCAAATATGTACTTAATACTCAAACATCAGCATATCTTCATATTTACTCTAATGAGCATCAATAATGTAACAGTGAATAAATTTATTCACTTTATTCAATTGTTCAAACAGCTGAGAAAAAAAAATTAATTTTCACGGCTGAAAAAAAATTGAAAATGGCGCCAAGATACGTCAAACAAAGACTCAATGTTGAAGTTCGTCAAACACACACTTCTGACACCAATGTTGTGTATTCTATAAATGCAATGGAGTTACCTTTATATCTATAACCAGGCGTATAGTATCAACCCAGAAAATATCCACTGGTCTGTTATCAGACCCCTGGACTCAATCAATGGCACAACCGCACACTTCAAAGGCTATCGGGTAACTCTCTTGTCCAGGTCGTTTGTCACCCGGAAGTCAGGGGTCAGTTTCAGGGCTAACTTGATTTAGTCATATCGGCGTTCACCACAGAACACATGCGCCACCTATTAGCGTAAAAATCGTAGGTGAACCCCACTACGCCTTTTCCCGAAAGGTGGCGCATGTGTTCTATCAGTTATTCGATTCCAAGATGGCGGACGACTATCAGCTGTGGTCAGTGCAGAAGCTCAAAAATTATCTACTACGCCGAAATGTATCGACAAACGGTCGAAAAACTGACTTGATTGAAAGGTACATATTACACCGAAAACCCAACCATACGATCTATGTTCGTTTCTTCTCAATATTATTGTATTTGTTGAATGTCCAAGTTGCCCCGACTGAAAATAAAACGTCATAAAATTATGATGAGGTATCAGTTTGAATGGATTCAGAGACAAGGCCAGGAGAATTTGTCATATTTAATGCTACCCATTATAATTGAAAAAAAAAAAGATTTTGAAGTTAACTGCCTGTTAAAATATATCTGGCCGAGATCCATATCCATAATGATATAGGTTAGGAATAAATTCATTTTTATTTAAAAAAAAACTGACCCAACTTTTTCCACACTTTTCAAAAACAACACACTGGGAGCATCATATACATGTTATCATTCAGAATGTGAAAAACGGGACATATTTTCAATGGGAAAAAATTCATGGGGCTTTCAATAGGGGTGCCCTCATGTTTTTTTTATGAAAATTACACTAAAATGTAACATTTAAAAAAAAGAACAATAATTTTTTTCACAATTTTCAATATTGTTTTTTATCAGATAAAATATCTTTGAAATATAAATACACAATCATGTGTAATTACCCCCATAAATATAATAATTCAAATGATGTTCATTACATTCGGTATACATCTTTAAGAAAAATGTACAAAAATGTATTCCTTATTTGTAAATTTTCAAAGCTGCAGCAATAAAAAAAAGTCACTATGATTTCAAAGCATGCCATAGTTCAAATATCCTTATACCCTTGGCTAACTGGAAAATATATGCTTCCATACTTGTTGTTTTTGTCATGTTATACCTGTATATTTATATCAATTTATTATTATTCATATATTGTTACTGAATATATTGGCCCTTTAAGACTATTTAAGCAGAAGGACCATTCGCTAACAGTAGCTCTAAAAAAAAAAAAAAGGTTTCATGAACACAATTTTTTAATGAATATTATTACCTGATATAATCAGTGTCAATAAATACACAATTGAAACATTTAACCATCATATGGTGAAGATTAAAATACATGTACATCTGTAGTTAATAACATGTCTTAAAAGCAGTCCTTTGTACACGATGCTTTTGAAGTACTTGTTGGAGTGTTTTATTTATCTGTATGTGTACTTATGTAACATTACAATCATTATGGCTTCTATAGTACAAGGTAGTACATTTCAATAAAGTTGAAAAGATGTCAGCTCAAATCTGGCTGGAAGCTAATCTATGCATTTTTTAATGCTTGATCATTTTGACTGTATTAACTAACTTCAAATTAAGCAACTTGGGCACAAATTCCTAGCTTAATGAAAGTTTTGAAGGACTGCTAGTACTCCTTTTTCAGTGTGATTTTTATATGATCACAGAAATTTTGTTGTGGTGGTACATTTTGTATTATGTTACAGGTCTGTCGTCATCAGTCTGTAGACAAAATGGTTTCATATCTCATTGGTGGTGTAATGGTTAACATGCCCGCCTTGAGTGTGTTAGATCTATGGGATAGAGCCCCAGTCTGGTCAAACTAAAGACTATAAAATTGGTATTTGTTGCTTCCCTGCTAAGCATGCAGCATTTAGAAGTAAGAACACAGACTGGACTGCTAGGAATCAGGATATTCATTAATGTGACCGAGTGGAGTGACGTGTCTTCTCGCAGACGGTTGTTTTCTTTATTATATTCATTAATGTGACGAGTGGAGCGATGTGTCTTCTCGCAGACTGTTGTTTTCTTTATTAGACACCAACGATTTTATTAATGAAAAGGGGGGGCTTTGTTTTTTTTTTAATGTCAGTAGAGAATCCATTTTTTTNCGTGTCTTCTCGCAGACTGTTGTTTTCTTTATTAGACACCATTGATTTTATTAGTGAAAAGGGGGGCTTTGGTTAGTGTAAACATATTTTATTAAGTAATTCAATAATACAATACAAGCATGAATATGTACAAACTATTCAGATGAATCATTAATAGGATTTGGAAACAAGTTACAAAACTTGGGTACCTGTACCCACAAAACTTATATTAATCCGTGTCCTGATTTTGGGGGGTTTTTTAATGTCAGTAGAGAAACCATTTTTTTTTCACACATCAGGTAGAGCAAAAATATGTTTTATCCATACATGATGATGAGGTAAAAGATACATGCATACGAGACCAAAAAAAAATAATTGTGTGTTTAGGGTTATCTGTGAAAAAGGGTAACCTGGATTTAAAAAAAAAAATGCATAGGATATATTGGGCATGCATATGTTCCAAATTTGACTGTGTTTGCTGAGAAAAACTAATAAAATAGCTAGGATAGGCACTTACTTTTAGGTAGGGTCAAGTTAGTCTAAACAAACTATATTTCTTAGGGCCGAGGTGTATTCATGTCTACTTTAAAGAAAACATGAACATAGTGGTAAATAAACTATTTTTATTCTTAAAAAAAATCCCCTCTCAGAAGTAGAATGGTTGCTTTATGTCTTATAGGAGCCATTCCATAAGTAAATGTAATATAAACTTTTTATTCAATCAACAAGTTGGAAGACATCTAATATACATGATAATCCCGACAGACACCTCGGTGATAAACCACGTCGTATTTCCTAGAGTCCACGGACCTCTTGTTGCATGGTTAGTCTTCTTTATAGCTATCCCTCACTTATAATTATTAATAACAGCATTTGTGGCATTTTACACGAATATATACATGTATATAAATCAATATCGTAGTTTACATTAGTTACGTTATTGATGCTAGCAGAGGAGTTCCGAAAGTAATAACTGATAGAACACATGCGCCACCTATTAGCGTAAAAATCGTAGGTGAACCCCATTTGCTTAGTTTGATCAATTCTGATTTCTTTTTGGAAGAGAACAGTAATCTATATTTTAAAACATTTGGCCTACTGTAGTAATACTTTGGTATATAGATATTTAGATATTGTTCAAAGAATGGGCAATCTAAAATATAGTGAAATTCATCACCGAGTTCATTTTTATTACAGTGCGTACAAATTCTGTTATTTCTATTAGTATTATTCCATCTTCCAATTTCAATCTGTAATTTATGATTTGCTGTTCTGAATCTGCATAACTCAACTACATTTTTGTTATCTAAAATATCAAAGTATACTTCCATGCCAAAATAATCTTTAAACAATCTGTAATTTATAGCTTTTGATGCATCATCTAATATAGTCTATAGAATGCCAATATTGTTCAAACTGATCTTGTAGGTTTCTAATAATTGTAAGTCGAAGCCAGTTTGGGTCAACAAAGGTTTGTGTGTTCCATATATATGCGAAGCCACATTCATTTATAATTTTTTTAACATTATCTAGCCACGTAAAATGTTCCATGCTTTTGATTGACATATAATAACATAAATTATAAATTATTTTTGACAATTTTAACTCTTTTCCAGATAGCAATTTAGCCCAGAATGATATAATTCTACTTTTTATGTCTATTTCCAAAGGATATCTCCCACGTTCACCATATATCATGTATGATGGTGTAGATGATTTTAAATGAAGCAGTAATTTACAGAATTTCAAATGGACCTTTTCAATTATATAGTTATTACTGAAACCCCATACCTCACATCCATAGAGTAAAATTGGCTTAACCATCTTATCAGATAGATCAAGTTGAATCTTTACTGAAAGACCATGTTTTCTGCCCATTTTTAAGACTTCGTAAAGCGCTACTGTTGCCTTGCCAGCTATAGATTGCTTTGCTCTTTTAAAGTTACCAGTCCTGGATAATTCTATTCCTAAATAATTAAAACTATTGACTATTTCTAGTTTTTCCCCGTTTAATGAAAAATTAAGATTCCTTGGGAGTTTACCTCTGGAAAAAACCATAACTTTACTTTTATCTGTGTTCACTTTTAGCTTCCAGACAGAACAATTATCTTGGAATGAATTTAGTTGATTTTGGAGATCAGCTGATGATTCTGCCATGAGTACAGTATCATCAGTATATAAAATTACAAAAAGTTTCAGATATATACCAAGTTGGATTTCAATTTCATTAGAAATCGTTTGTAATCCATTTAAATTGCAGTTTGTCAAGTATGACTCAAGGTCATTCATGAACACGGCAAAAAGAAAGGGGGATAAATTTTCTCGTTGAGGTACACCATTGCTACAAGGAAAAAATTCAGACTTACAATCATTATAAGAAATACAAGATTTTGTACCACTATACATATTTACAATTATGTTGTACATATTACCATTCATGTTATTTAAGAGTAACTGGTACCAAAGACCATCTCTCCAAACTTTGTCGAATGCTTTCTCAAAATCAATAAAGGCACAAAACATTTTGTTCTTCTTGTTTTTGAGAATTTCAAAAAAGTTAAAAAGTACAAACACATTATCAAGCGTAGAGTAACCCTTTCGAAATCCACATTGGTTTTCATTTAGAATAAAAAAAAATCATCGGAGTATTTTGTCAGACGTTCACTCAGAACAGCAGTAAAATGTTTTCCGAGACAGCTAAGTATTGTAATTGGCCTATAAATTTTTGGATCCATTTTATCACCTTTGTTTTTGTAAATAGGTTTTATATTACCCATAAGCCAGTTATCAGGAACAATGCCCGTTTCGAAAATAATATTAAATAATTGCTCATAAATATCTATAAATATATTTGTTGTTGATTTGATATATTCATTTATTACTAAATCTTCCACACAGGCTTTGTTGTTTTTTTAGTTTTTTAATACATTTAAGTATTTCTTCTTTTGAAATTTTCATGTTTATGTTTTCATTTAGTTCATTTACGTCACCAGGGTATAATAAAGGAATATTTATGGGGTCTGCATCTGGTTTTTCGTTTAATGTTTTGAAAAATTCAAATAGTTTATCAATTGGAATGTTTGGTTGTTCTCTAGTTTTACCCTTTTTCAATAGTTTCCTGAATTCCTGTGAATTACTCGGTTTCAGATTATTTATTTCCCTTGATAACTTTCTTCTGTGGGCAAGAATAGCTTCATCCATAACTTTTTTATATCTTTTTACTGCTAATTTAAAATTGTCGAATTTGTTATTAGTTCTACTTTTTTTGGAATTTTCTCTTACGTTTTCTAAAGTTTCTTCTCTCAAAGTGACAGTCGTCGTTAAACCAATCTTTCTTTAATTTCCCCAATTTCTTTTTTCCTTTGTGTTTCAGGTTAGAATATTCAGAAGTTCCAAATGTGGATTTCGCAGAGTTAAAGAATATATTACATAAATCATCAAGAAAGGAATTAATTTTCGATTTGTCGACAGACGAGCTAGCTTCAGTAATATTTAAATTCATACTTGTAACTTCATATAATAATTTTTTCAATTCATCAATTTTTCTGAGATCGATTTGGTTCTGAAATTCTGAACATCTTTCCTGGTCCCATTTATGTATTTTTTCGGAATGTGTGTAAATATTAATATTTTCATTATTTTCAAAAGCATTATCAAAAGCTGAGCACGACATCGATATCTCAAGTAGACAATGAACATCTGAATAAAAATGACTAAAGTCAAGAACAGTAAAATTTAAAACATATTTTAACAAACATACAGAGCAAATACAATAATCCACTATGCTAGCATTTTTACATGTCAATTTACCTTTATTTCTGTCATCCCCTATTCGTCCATTTACAATAAATAAATTATTTCCCTTACAAAAATCTAAACGTTTTTTGCCATACCCGTTTTTCATAGTGTCAGAGCTACTCCTGCGCGGAATATGCAGTTCGTCAAGCGTCAGTACATTATTTTCTATGAATCTCGCTGCATCATATCCGTGATTTTCTGAAGAAAAGAAGAAATCATCGTCGTCTGCCGTTCGTCCGTTAAAGTCTCCAATTAGAGATATATACTTGTAATTTATTGAAAAATTATTATATTCATTTTCTATTTCTCTAAACGCATCTTGTGAAGAATAGACAGTATTTTCAGGGGGTATATATAGACAATACCAAAAACTAGAGGCTCTGGAGAGCCTGTCATCGCTCACCTGGTAATAATTGGCAGGGTAAATCCTTAGGAACGTGAAGTCTAACAAAGATTCATATTTTCTTGCGACTTAAGACACAATTTGCTTACTATTGAATGTGTGCTCCATAAATTCTGAAAACCTAAAGTCAAAATTAAAATCTCCCATGGTAAGTATATTAGACTGCTTAAGTTTTATTTCTTGAAGAAGGTTATCAACAAGCATATTTTTCAAGTCTTTCTGTTTGCAGATAGGAGCAGCATAGAACAAATCAAGTCAACTGGCTTGGTACTTTCTGAGAAGAACAACTCAGTACAAATTCCCATTGGGTCTTGTAGGCTTCTATGTTAAACTTTGTTCGTCTATGGCGGCCATCTTGAATTTCCAATCGGAACCAAATTTACAATTTAGGTAGAGGACCATCCATAGATCATTCACACCAGAAAACAAATTCAATTGAATCAGTAGTTTCTGACCAGAAGATTTTTAAAGATTGACGAATCAGAAAACATTATCTACCCCTGGCAGCCATGTTTAATTACCGATCAGCACCAAAATTACAATTCTGGTAAAGTACCATTCATGCCATGTGTGCTTTAAATTGGCTAACTGGTTTCAGAGAAAAAAAAATTTAAAAATTTTTTCCCATAGTGTTCTATGTTAAAACTATGTTCGCTGACGGCGGCCATCTTGGATGGAGGTCGGGGTCACAGGACATACTTTTAAAAGTTTACCCCCTAAGGACCATTCATGCCATGTTTGATTTAAATTGGCTTACCGGTTTCAGAGGGAAAAAAAATTAAACATTTTCCCCATAGGGTCTTATGTTAAAACTATGTTTGCTGATGGTGGCCATCTTAGATGGAGGACATTATTTTGAAAGTTGACCACCTAAGGACCATTCATGCCATGTTTGCTTTCAATTGACTTACTGGTTTCAGAGGAACAAATTTTTAAACATATTTTCCATAGGGTCCTATGTTAAAACTATGTTCGCTGATGGCGGCCATCTTGGATGGAGGTCGGGGTCACATGACATTATTTTGAAAGTTCACCACCTAAGGACCATTCATGTCATGTTTGCTTTAAATTGACTTACTGCTTTCAGGGGAAAATTGTTTTAAACATTTTTCCCATAGGTTTCTATGTTAAAACTAAGTCGAGTCATGGCTGCCATCTTGGATATGCGATCGACACAAAAATAGCAAATTTAGTAGAGGACCATCCAGTCATCATTTCTATAATGTTACAATTCCATCGGCTGAGTAGTTTCTGACAAGAAGATTTTCAAAGTTTCAACCAATCAGAACACATTATTGGCCCTGGCGACCATGTTGGATTTTCGATCTGCACCAAAATAACAAATTTAGTAGAGGACCTCCCATTGTACATTTCTGCCAAATTTGGTCCACATCAGTTCAGTGGTTTCAAAGAAGAAGAAGAAAGTATGAAAAGTTTACAGACGCGGACGACGACGACGGACGCAAAGTGAAGACAAAAGCTCACATGACCCTTTGGGTCAGGTGAGCTAATAATATCTTGATCTAGATTTACTAAGTCTGAAGAAACTTTAAACCAAAAACATATTTAGAATGTGTATGTAATGGTTTTATTTTACTTGCAATTTCTTGTCTATAACCGAGTATAATGCCACCAGATCTGTTTTTAGCTACAATCTTTCTATTTTTCATATGAATTTCATACCCTTCTAGTTTAACTATGTCAATGTCGTCAGTTTTTGTTTCAACTAAGCATATTATGTCATAATTCCTTATCATTTGTTAAAATTCTAGATAGTTCAACCTTTTCTTAATCGCACAACAGTTAAGACCTATAATATTTAATACATTGTTAACATTTTTACAATTAACATTTTTATTATCAATACTAATGCCATTATTAGAAATATTACAAGTGTTACAATTTGTGTCGTTCAGACATCTAGGACTTGCATGTTCTCCTCGGCATTCCTATGCAGAAGAGTTCCCACGGCTTACCCTGCACGCTGACGTTTGTATGGTCTTTTCCCACTGTTTTGATGGTTGTTTGGTGGAGTCATTATTACATCTCGATAGCTAGTATTGTCCCTGTTCTCGACACTATGTTTTCCTGCTCGGTCTTGAGTTTGTGGAGGGTGATTTACCATTTCGTTCGTTGGCATGTACCGCTCGCCATCAATAAATAGTTTGTCTCTGGTCATGGTAGCCATTCTGTCATCCCTTTTTTCCTGTTTCATAACTGGGTAGAGCTGTTTTCGTCAATTCTCAATTTCGCTGGAAACTGTTCATGAATACTGACAGCTTTACCACGTCGCTTGAAGGCATTTCTAAGAACATCTTCGAATTCGCGTCGGTATATAAACCTCGCTACTATAGGTCGGACTCCATTACGACCTCTCTTTCCGAATCTATGGACATTTCCGAATCCATCCTGGAATTCTAGATTGACTATCATCTATGGGCAGTTAATGAGTAGCCTTTTGATAATTAAGTGTAATATGTCAAATGGTACAATGAAATATTCATTGAAAGCACATGTCTATTATATCGTTTTCATGGCTTGGCTATTACACTATTTGTACTCACTCCATCCATATTTTTACACTTTAGAAAATATAACTAACATAGAGACCTAATGGGTAACTTTTTTAATAATGGACCAAAAATTTTGAAATTAATTGTCAGAGTTCGTATATATCATATATTAATAAACATTTAGAAAAAAATTGTTGATTTGAAAACTGGGTTTTTAAGAAATTTAGAAAATTAGTCAAACGGACTATAGTATTGTTATTCTTAACTTGTAGAATTTACAGGTATGATAACTTATAAATTACATAATGTTCACATAACCATTTGAATTGTATTACAATTAAAATATATTTCTTTTAAAAGTTGCAAAAAAAATCAAAGATATTTTAATCCAATTCTTTAATTTTAAACAATTCAAATCTAGCTTTGAGAGTTAATAAATATTGAAAGAAAAATTAAATTGAAAGAGAAATGGTTTCAGTTTTTAAAATTTCGCTTTAAATAATTAAAAATATAGTAAAACAATAAAAAAAAATTGAGTAGTTTTAGAATTATTGTTCAATCATTATTTGTAGTTTTAGAATTGTTGTCGTTCAAATATTATTTGTAGTTTTAGAATTGTTGTTATTCAAATATTATTTGTAGGTTTAGTATTGTTGTTGTTCGTTCATTATTTGTAGGTTTAATATTGCTTATAATTACCCCCAAAAAATCAAGTAATTTTAAAACTTTAGCCGATTAAAAAGATACAATTTTTTCGTTGTTATATCACATTTAATAGATCATAGTTCAATAAGTTTATAATTAATAAAAGACATTGCTTCTTAGTTGAATTCATACATTGTAGTTGTTGTAAAAAAAGTTAAAGGAAAAGACCAGTCAGTTTGAAAAGTTGTTTTAATTCAATTGATTATAACTTGTTATTCGTAAATAACTTATTATTTAAAAAAAAGCAACTTTATTAACATTAATATACCCAATTAAAAATATGAATATTTGGAATTTCCTGTCGCAGTGTAAGCTGCCATGACACCTCTTCATGTGACGTCACTCAGTCGTATCATGTTAGTTGAATAAATAACATGTATCTGACTTTCCAATATCGTGCCCGTTTGGTTATGTTTTAATATCAGATCAACTGCAATACAATGTTTATAAATGTATATCGTTCTAATTTTGTTCTTAATATTCCCATCCCATGTTTAGCGACGATACATCAATGGGAGAATTTAACATTTTTTTGTTTCCATTTTAGCGCGAAAATAAGTGGTCTCGGATGGCATCGTTCTACGGGGTTTTATATGAAAATAATAAAAGATACTTTTCAGAATGTTCGATATGAATATTCATTAGACATTTCTACGACTGTATATTTGCATTTACAGAAAATCATCGAAGTTTTGGGGTTCTGAAAAGGGATTTGAAAATTAAAATTAGACATTAACATATGAAATTGGTCATATACACGATTATTATAGTGTATTTGATGTAGATTTATGTATTTACTAGAAACCAAAACCATAAAATTGAGGGAAAATAATTGTATTCATAGTGATATTAATTTTTTTTAAATGATGCACCCTTTTTTCATATAAGAGTTGTTGCCCTTTGTAGAACTCTTCAATCCTTTGAAAAGTTGTCAACATCAGAATTTTCAATTTAGCCAGTTTATTGAGTTACTGTTTGAAGAGTTTCATTGATTAGGTGATTACCCATTTATAATTGAAGGGAAATAAAAATATAGTAGCAATTTAAATGCTGTAGTCTGTAAAAGATAGGGAAAAAAAGAAGGGGGGAGTGGGCAACATCACAGATACAGATACAGATATTTTTATTAACTAATGACAGTGCCCAATGCTGAGCAGAATAATCAAACAATGAACAAACATATATGATTGGGTTGATTGGTTACAGGTATAATATAAAGAAACAACAAAAGACACAAGTACATCAGTTCAAGTACAGTTAAAGTATTAAAGTACAAAGAGACAGAAACAAACAAAAAGCATACAATCAATAATTTGCATAATATATCATTATGAAGAGAGGGAAGCAACCCCTCCATTCAATAAAGTGTATCTCTTTTCAAATAATTTAACTAATAATTTTGCTACTGATGACATAATTAGCCTATCTTCAGAAATTAGTAACCAAATAAATTTTAGTTCATTACTTAAAAGTGAAACTCCCATGCACCATTATGTCCATGTCACTACGAACTCTATTTTTTTCTAAAGAGTCAAGTTTAAGGATTAATTTACTTTCAAATATATAATTGTTTTCACAATCAAATGTGTTTATTGAGTCCTGTTTAGAGGGACCCGATATCGGCCATTCGACAATGGCATATTCACATCAAATAGCCATAAAAATTATATTGAAGGTATCTGGTATCCCAAACTGCCAAAGATTAAAATTATCCATACAACAATAGAGTTCAAATATTCCATATCCCAATAATACTTTTAGTCCTAGTATCCTCTGACCCTACTTGCCCTACAACCCCCCCCCCCTTTCTTTTTCTAAATGAAAAAAAAAGGAGATGTAGGATACTCAGTTTAAATAATACTCGAATACTCCCATATGTATCCATAAAACTCCTAAACAAGACTCATTGAATTGATATATTTTTAATTTATTTATTTGAAATGCACAATTTTACCCCAAGGTGTTGATGGCATACAATTATACAAAAACATATATATATGTAAAGCAGATAAAGGACAATCATTAATTAAGTACAAATTAAAAGAATAACAAGACAGTCTTATACAGACAAATTAAATTTGTAAAATCATACAGTTATAGAGTCCACTTTCTTCAGTATTAAAGACTTTCTTAATCTGCATGTTACCTGCCCAATACACAATGGTATTTTGCATGATGGCCCTAATTTACATGCACACACCCCCCTTTCCGTATGATTAAAACACATGTTATATCCCATATTTGGACAGATCTCTGGGGTAAGACACTTTTTTCACATTTCATATGTATAAATTTGAAATTTGGAATTAAAAAAAAATATATTTCATGTAGATAATATTGTATTTTATTTTATTTCTGCTTGGACAAAGTTGGATCAAAATTTTATTGAAATCCGAAAATGTCCAAAACTTAAAATTTAGATTTCTCTGTCAATAATCATGATATTGGATGTTTTATTGCAGATTTGAAAATGTCTTGATAAAGGCTTTCAAATGCATATCAATTTTTTTTAGGTTTTACTTATTTTGAAAAAATCATGTATCGTCCCTACCATGTTACATTTTCATAAAACAAAGGAGTTTATTTGTATCGGGGGAGGGGGGTTCTACGTATAATTTCATGTTTTATGTGATTGGCCGTAGGTTAAATAAATGTCATGTTTAACTCGTTTTGTGCTTACACATGTTTTTTTCGTTTTTGTCCCCAATGCTGTCATACTTTCCCGTGTTTTTCGAGGTCACTGATCGATGATCATTGTGTTGACAGGTAGTCCTGTCCGGATCGGTAATTACACACAAAAAATCTTCTCACTCTTTCCCTTCGTTACTTAGTGCAATAAAATGCTTAACATAAGTCATAATGATTTTGTAACTATCAACAGATAAATATATACCACGTTATTTTATGATTTACATAATTTTTAATGAAAAAATTGCAACTGATCAATGCTGATCATGATTGCGTGACGTAACGGGAAGGTATAATCCGAGAATGGATACGCCCCTTTTCAAGCTTTTGTCTCCTCCACATTGGAGAGTTTTGAAAAATGGCGATCCCCATTATTTGGTGCAACAGGCAACTTCAATGACCAAATTCTACCTTATGGTATACTATCTTTAACATTCATTAACACAAATGTCTTTTTGTTACTGTCATTTAAATTTTCACTCTAACTTGTCAAGACCATGGCCTTTTCCTTTAATAGAAGGTCAACTACAAGATATTTCTTCCATATTAAACTTCAAAAATATTTCCTTTGAAAATGGAAAAAAGGCAAAAATTCATTTAAAACATTTGAAATAAGTTTAGTTGATTTTTCTTTCCGATAGACAGTGTAAATGTTCTCTGATATTTCATTAAAATATTGCATATAAACTGTACATGTATTCTAATAGCATTTGATACTGTAGCCTTTATTTTGTGAATTATCTTTGGTAATAGATTTTAAAATGTGATGTTGTTTTGAATAATAAACTTTACAATAAATAAATAAAAATCACAGATTTGAATACAACATGAAGATTGTATGTTGGTATGTAATTGACAAACTTTTCACATTTGGTGGGATTGTTCTGAATATGGATGCAATAGTATCAGCTGGATGTTAAACATTCAGTAATCAATGATAATTAAGTGAAAAGGGACGTTCATAAACATGAGAGATAGCACAAAGTTAAATAAGCAAAGGAAAAATGCTTTAGTTGCTGTTCTACATCCCACAGTAAACGTAGGTTCTTCAGGGATCTTAACTCATAGCCTACAGTAGATTGACCGTAAGACGGACCCTAGTCTGAAGTTGAGCGGTACTCTTTGCTTCTAGCCAATCAACACTAAATCTGGTCTTTTTTCCTATTCCTAGATGTGGGTCGATCAACAAGATTACACAATACAGGTGTGAAGTAATCTTACAAATACTGTCATAACAGTGCCCGACATCACAAAGTAACACATACAATGCATACATTTACAAACAAGAAACAACCACAGGGCTCTCATCAAAATATTTGTAAGAAAACTAGACAATCTAATGCAATTTATAGTTTCATTCTGATCAGATATCCAATATGGCTACCATAGGACGGCAGTTTTTGATTGGTTGAAATATTTAAAAAATAATCTAAGAAACCACTGGGTCATTTCATTTCATTTGAACTGAAAATTTGCAGAAATGATCTGAGGATGGTTCTTAATATAGAGTAATCATTTTGTTAAAATCTTATGTCCATCACAGTGATTACATGTTCATAGGAGCCTCTGATTCTATGTCTTCCAATGTGCAACATGATAGTATAGTTTTTCTTCCAAAGCTACCACCCAAATGAGTTAAAGGAGAACAGCTAATAATGTGTGGTTAAACATGTTATGGTTCTATAACTACAATGATAAACAAAAGAACCTTCCCTACACAAAGAAACACTTCAACTCCATTATCAATCAAATTAAACTTTGGCATCAATTGCGCCCACGATTGTTTTTGGAAGAAAAACAACTTGTTAAACACTGTTTTTAAGGAAATTATCTATGTATAAACCCCGGCAACTCACTCACAAACTGAATAAAGTCCGAAGGACTTTATGTAAAGTTTGTTTGTGAGCTGCCGCAGTTTATACATACATAATTTCCTAAAAATGGAGTGTTTGATCCTTATAATTCTTATTCTTGGACATCGTGTTGTTTTCGATGTTAAATACTAATAATTCTTGGTGGATTATTTTTTCATATTCCTACGCCGTAACGCTACAAAAAAAGTAGTACAGTAAACGGAAATATAGGATTAAACACTGTTTTTTAGGAAATTATTATAGGATTAAACACTGTTTTTAGGAAATTATCTATGTATAAACTCCGGCAACTCACTCATTAACTGAATAAAGTCCGAAGGACTTTATGTAAAGTTTGTGAGTGAGCTGCCGGAGTTTATACATACATAATTTCCTAAACACACTGTTTAATCCTTATAATTCTTATTCTTGGATATCGTGTTTCTTTTCTACGCTAAATACTATTAAAGAAATACACAAGGAGAGTCTCAAGCAATGGACATACAATACACATGATTGTAAAGTGAAAAAAAATCCGCGAAATGGTATTGACGACTTTGGAACATAACCGACATGACGTCATTG
Source organism: Gigantidas platifrons (assembly GCA_002080005.1). Classification (NCBI taxonomy): domain Eukaryota; kingdom Metazoa; phylum Mollusca; class Bivalvia; order Mytilida; family Modiolidae; genus Gigantidas; species Gigantidas platifrons. The sequence goes on from MJUT01043152.1 coordinate 147,806, forward strand.
GCGTCATATGAAGACTTCCAGTTTGAAAAATAAAGATTATAAGTTATTTGGCTTCGTGTACGCTTCAAGTTTGATACAATTTAACTAAAATAAGTGTTCAAGGTAAGCTTTTTAAATATTTTTGTGCATTGTTGTAAATATGACATGTAGAATTTCACATTTTCAAGATGGCAGATCCTTGTTAGTATCATTGCTCGTAGATTTATACGCGTGGAATGACCGGGGAAAAGTGGTTCCTGTAAAGTGAGAAACGGAACAGAAACGAAACACAGAGAAACGAAACGAAAAGAAACAAAATCTGTAAACTGAGAAACGAAACGAAACGAAACAGAATATGTAAACTGAGAAACGAAACGAAACAGAATATGTAAACTGAGAAACGAAACGAAACGAAACGAGATCATACAATGAATTCTAAAAAACCTCAAAAACAATAACTCCACATACGCGTCCGTTTATGCATATCTAAGAAACCTTACTTTGTAATCGATGATGCATTTTTCATTTACGCTATGTATTTTATTGAGCAAAAGTAGTGTACATTGCCAAAGAAAGATAAACATTGCCGGATACCTTATAAATGTATAATAAACAAATTCATTTTAATGTTGATAGATGGACATATTAAAATATTAATTTTGCATTGTAAATTGACAAAATACTCTATTTGAATTCATTAAAAAGTTCGGAATGACATATATACAGCATTTCTGTCATTCGTGGGCTGAATGTGTAGAAAATCACGCAAATTGCATCATCCGATGCAGCATTCCTGTTAAATTACAGTATATATAAGGAGAAAACGTGCCCAATTAACCATCAAGGGCCTTACAAAAAATTTACATTTAGTTTGCATAGGGTAAGCTGACCCTACCTAAAATCTAGTGTCTACAATAGTTTTTTTTTATTACATTTTCTCAACAAGCATTATTAAAGTCAGAACATCTGCCCAATATGTAAAAAAAATATACCCACACTACTCTACCTAACTTTTTCCACAACGTTTGACTAAACACACAATTATTTTTTTGTAAGCCTGATGGGAAAACTCAGTTAAGTATACACATTTTAAAAATTCGCACAAACGAGCCCGGGAAATTAATTGCATATGTGTTGGCGAATACTAGATACGATAACGTAACCCTCATTCCGCTTGTGCTCCATTTAGGGTTACGAATCGATCTCATTCAACGTATGGGAGCAAATTAAAATATTCGTTCCGTGAATATTTCAACTTTCTTTTTGCATATCTGGTCATATCTTATTATTCCCAACAATTTTTAAGTAATGGTGATACGAAATAAGTGTTGCAATCCCTGTTTCTACCTTCAAGACCGGTTTCGTATTTGAAAATTGTTACTTGTCCGCCACAACACCTTATGTAGACTCTCGCGATGGGCGGAGCCTATCCATATATGCCAAATATGGAAACTGTTACTGAAAAAGTCGATTTTACTATAAAATTGATCCAAATAAGGATATCTCAAAAACGAGGCAAGTGCGCGTGAACTAGCAACTTGTAAACAAAATGTGGGACAGAAAGAAGATTTCATGCATTCAAATTTTCAGATGGATATACCAAATACCATGGATTGCTGCAGCGATTATTTAACACCTCAAGGTTTACCTAAATATATTTATCTTTCACCCCTGTTAATTTTTCCAACCACTTACAACGGATTTAGGACAAAAAACCGCCCGGTATGAATCACTCCGGGCGCTGCTCCCATACGTTGAATGGGATCGATTCGTAACCCTAAATGGAGCACAAGCGGAATGAGGGTTACGTTATCGTATCTAGGCGAATACGTGAAAGTGAAAAAATATAGGTATATGTTTTTGGTTTTAATTGATATTTAAGAAAATATATCTATCGGCCACTCCGCATTGATCTTTAGCTCTTGAATCCCCCCACTCAGCTTGGCGACGAAAAGTCATGGGACATACTAATTTACCCCTGTCCATCCGTCCATCCAGATATATTGAAGGCTAACTTCTATTACAGTTTTGTTAGGCAAATCTTTAATGTTTTATAGGATCGTTGTTTATGCATATATATATATACATTTTTGTAGTAAAGGTGCGTATAATAACAGATTTTGATTTCTATCAAACAGACAGACTTTGTTAATGATCATGTGTTTGGTGTAATTTAACCAATAAAACATGTACAAAACGCCTAACTGCTCGAAATATCAGAAATATCAAACGACGCCAGATGTCAATAAAAATATGGCGGGTAATACCCTGGTCTGCAGTTGACTGATACAAATGCGTCCTCAAAACCGATGAAGGTTGAAATATATTTAAATCGAAAGAATAAACATAAAGGAAGGTCTGTTAATTAAACAAACCCGTCATTTGCTTGCTACATATATAAATTTGGGTTTGAAGTCGTGGTTCATTTTCGGTCATTTTTAGCATTTTGAGACCTTTGTAGGTACGGTAATGTATTCCCTATTCCAAACTTGCTGAACGCTGAACAAATGTGGACTTGGGGTTACCTAATTATCGCATTTAAACATCGTCAACAAAGTTGAGTTATATTCTGGTCTCATTAAAAAAAAATCGTGGATGTAGTTCAAATTTTATTCAGGTTCAGTGGGAGCTTCGGCCGATCCATGCTAATGAAGTACGTGTTGTACACCTGACTGATGTAAAACCAGGTTTAAATTCTACCTCTGTATGTTTTTGGAACACAAGAACGCAACAAGTGATTTTGATTTTATGTGTGTGGTAGTTTTTGCTGGTTTTTTGTGGGGTTTTTTTTTGGTTGGAAAAAGGGTGGTGGTATGCGAAAAATAAATATTATACTTTTTTAAGTGTAGAAAGTTTTCTTGTCTTATTACATGGACATGTGGATAAAAGTAATTGTTATTGTGATTTTGGCAAGTACAAAATTTCAGAAAAAAAATTTTCAATCTCAGAAAGCATACTGAAAAGAAAAATGATAGAAAGGGCCTGTAACAAATATAAAAAATTAATTCACAAATTAAAAAAAACCATAGGAAATCATACACCAAGAAATACAAACTCAAACTGGAGTCCAGACATTCAAATGTGAGTAGATTAGGATGACCACAGACCCAAACCATTACCCCATTTGATGATGATGTGGTTGACCAATGATCCAATCCATGATCACATTTTAATTTCCTCTTTTAAGATGAAGAACAACAAAATCAATTATCTCTTTCTTTGATTCTATGTTTGTCATGTGATGTTATCTCATTTTATGTTATCTCATTATAGTCCATATAGGTTATAATTTTAAACTATCACAAAATAATTTAATAAAAAACAAACAAAATGATTTACTTTAGTTAAATAAAGTAAGAAACTTTAGGTAAGTTTTAACAGGTGAACAGTAACAGTATTTACTACAAGAGAATTCACATACAAAAATCTAAAGCTCTTGAACTGTCTGCCTATATATCAATACTAAATTTACTTAAATAAGGGAATGCATAACCAGAGTGACATGAACTTACAAATAACCACTAGACAGAATGACTACCATTCATACACACATATTTTAAAACACACAAAGAATAGATACCATTCATTCACAAATATTTTAAAACAAGGACAGAATTTTTCGTAAAAAAGCATTCACACAGAAATCTTAAAACAAAGACAGAATTACAAGCATTCACACACAGATTTTAAAACAAAGACAGAATGACTAGCATTCACACATAGATTTGAAATCAAAGGCAGAATGGAAACAAAATAACCTTTCCACTCAAAAAATAATTCTGCAATAAATTCACTTATTTCCTTTGCCTTTTTTTATATGGTGAACTTGGTCATTGTCCTCTGTATGTATAAACACCATATAATTTTGAAATATTGGTACCATATTTTATCTGTAAAACCTCCAATAATATATGAAATATATAAGCTTTGCTTATATTGAGGCAAATAAAGGTTAAAAAAATGATGTCAAATGTAAAAGATCTAGCTGTAATGTAACCTAGGTTTTATTGATCTTTGAATTCAGCTTGGAAATTAAGAATAGAAAGTATATCTTATATACAATTAACTTTGTCATATTGTTCTCCGTTATCCCTTTCTTTTTTCTTTTTTTTTTTCATTTTATATATTCATGTTGCTATAGCATCTATGTGCCTTTGGCAAATAAAGAATTCATTCAAAGGTCTACATTATCCTGTGAAACAGAATCATCAAAATTATACCTATGTAAACATGTATTTATGTACTGAAAAGATTGGAACATAACTTCCTCTCCGGTATCTGACATACAAAATGAGTTAAAACTCTTATAACATGTGAGAAAACAAAATATCTTTACTGAAACATCAATATCTGTATGAAAATTTAACTCAAATTTTAAATGTTTCAAACTGAAATATATCTTGTAGTCCTTGAAGATGTTTCATACAAAACATTCTTTTTCCTTTTTCAAATTATCTAGGGCATTATAGTGGACATGACATAATACATCTGTGAATACTTGTTCATTTTGTTTTGCATATTTACCTGAAATGGAAATGTCAAATTTCTTTCCAAATAAAAATGGATCAATATCAGTGGTGTGATCTCCTCTTTTATCACAAATAATATCAAAATGGTGTAAGACACACATTTTTTTCTGAGGGGGCAACTGACATTTTCACAGTTTCTTAAAGAAAGAAGCATGATTATAATTTTCCTCCAGTACCCTAGAAAAAATGCTTAAATTTTCTTTCACATTTCCTACAAATACAAAGAAAAATCAGACATATTTGCAAGTCTTTTGTACAAACATAAAATTCAATGTCATCCAACTTTTTCTGAATGAGATGGACATAACCTTTAGATATGTCTTCTTGACCACAATGACTATTTAAAAGGCTCAGGATTTGTGTCAGGGTGGACTTTGTAGCAGTTCGACATCTGCATACTCCTCTGTGACCACATGGGCTTGTCTTTAAGACACCATATATATAACTTTATTAAAAAAAAATATGCACCTCTATCAACTTTAAGATATATATATAACTTTATTTAAAAGAATATGCACCCCCACATATTATACTTGTAGCATGTAGGGTGCATACATTTTTTTTAGTAAAGTTATATCTAGTATGTAGGGATGCATATTTGTTTTAATAAAGTTATATATAGTATGTAATTGTGCATATTTTTTTCAGTTAAGTTATACTGCATGTCATAAATGATATATTATTGGGTGCATATTTTTTAAATACAAAATATAAAAATATGTCTTAAAAATGATATAGGGGTGCGTATTTTTTTTTCTAATAAAGTTATATTTCATGCCTTAAAGACAAGTACCTGTACCTGTACTGTAGTCTGTACATGATTTTTTTTGTATTTTTTTTGTATTGTCCTATCCAATGAAAAAAATATTATGTGAATCAATTGTATACTGTGATTTTTATTGATTATACTGCTGGTTGACATTGTGGGCATCTTGATTGACAATTTAAAGCATTTGTTTGTTTGTTTGTTTGATCATGAGGTTGCTCAAGAAATTGCACAAAAAGCTTGGCTATGGAACTGGAAGTGAGGGAAATCTTTCTTCATTACAATAATAAACAAGACGGAAATAAAACTTAAGCAAAATCATAAACACAAAACAGTGTACATGACCATTTACTTGATCACATCTTGCCATTCTTAAGTTGTTTATGGAAATTATGGTGTAATTGTTCTAAAAATATATATAAATAACTGAACAATTGTTAAATATGAATGTATCCAGAATCCAGATCCACTGTAAAACAAATAAAAAACATTTAAAGTGAGTTAAAGATCTTATAAAACCGTTTTCTCTAGGGGTACCTGTAAACTGCGAAACGAAACGCGAAACGAAATATACCGAAACGAAACGAAACGAAACCAAACGAAACGAAATTCACCGAAACCAAACGAAATTCACCGAAACGAAACGAAATTTACCGAAACGAAACGAAATCGATACGAAATGAAATAAATCGAAACGAAATTGACCGAAACGAAACGAAACGTAATAATACAAAATGAAATAAAACCTATTTTAACGAAACAATTTCTTGGGGAAAGACAAGACAAAAATTAAATGAAAAAATAGAGAAAGAATCATTTAAGCGTAGAAAAAGATAGTTAATTGTTTACCAGGTTATATAAAAAAAATCGTTCTTCATCTAGCAATGACGAAATGATTGATTCATCGATTGTCGACTGCTAAACACCACTGTGGCACATCAGTGATATTCCAGCTATACTGTGCCGAATGACGAAATGAAAATGACTGTTATGTTAGGGATAACTTCCTATATACATGGTGATGTTCTGACAATCAGGGTCCTATTTTTGATTATCTGTCTGGAATATGGGGTATACTTTTTATCACAACTGTATGAAAAGGTGTATAGGTTTTTGCTTAAAACAGTCTGAGATGAGGTCTAAAATTGGCATCAGAATCAGTCTGTAAAGGGTTCGGAGTTCAGCAGTCCCAGAAGAACACGTACATCACCATTTTGTAAGGTAGGCCGGTACTGTTACTTGAGAATGATTAATAGTGCCGCTTCGAAATAATTGCAAAATTACCGTTGTTGTTTAATTATTCAATTATTTATTACATGTATTTTTTTAAGTTTTTGCCTGTGGATTTTTTTCTCGTTGTTTTCTTAAAGTTTACCCCTTGCTAACGATGAGATAAACAACATATATTCATATTCAAATATGAAACAAATTATGGCTTCTATTATTATAAGAAACACTGTCGAGATAAAAAAAAGACTTTTAAACCAAAGTGAACAATCTGGCAAAAAGTAAAACAGTATACTGCAAAACACGGTACACTCGTCTTGCAAATTTACTAGTTAAATTTCTTTTTTAAGACTTAGGGATCGACTATGTAACTTGAAGAGGGGAGTAGACATGCATTATAGGAAGGGGCTGCGAAGAGTGCGAGCGCCCCTCCCCCTTAATTTTGGCAAGAAGTAAAAACGAATCAAGTTCAGACTGTTGTCTAACTAAAGCCTCTATTAGGCCCAATTTTTAAAGAATAATCCAAGGAAAAACCTATACCCCTTTTCAGACAGTTGTGACAAAATGTATACCCCATATGGCAGACATGTACCAGACAGATCAAAAATAGGACCCTGATTGTCAGAACATCACCATGTATATAGGAAGTTATCCCTCACATAACAGTCATTTTCATTTCGTCATTCGGCACAGTATAGCTGGAATATCACTGATATGCCTCAGTGGTGTTTAGCAGTCAACAATCGATGAATCAATCATGTCGTCATTGCTAGATGAAGAACGATTGTTTTTTTATATAACCTGGAAAACAATGAACTATCTTTTTCTACGCTTAAATGATTCTTTCTCTATTTTTTTTCATTTAATTTTTGTCTTGTCTTTCCCCAAGAAATTGTTTCGTTAAAATAGGTTTTATTTCATTTTGTATTATTACGTTTCGTTTCGGTCAATTTCGTTTCGATTTATTTCGTTTCGTATCGATTTCGTTTCGTTTCGGTAAATTTCGTTTCGTTTCGGTGAATTTCGTTTCGTTTCGGTGAATTTCGTTTCGTTTGGTTTCGTTTCGTTTCGTTTCGGTATATTTCGTTTCGCGTTTCGTTTCGCAGTTTACAGGTACCCTTTCTCTAGTCGCGTCTGGATGTAAACAACATAGATTTTAACCTTTCTACACACAGCCTCTTTAGCATATTTGCAATGAATGATGGGTATGGGTAATTATGCATTTTTTTGGAATCTCTAATCCTTTTCATATCTATTTTTGATCATTTTATATTTAAACAACCAATAGGATGCTTAATAGTCAGTTATAATTAGACCAGGGTATTTACCCGCCATAATTTTATTTCCAAAAACATCAAAGCAATTTCCGATTTTCAAAGCCGATTATAAGATATACATTTCACAGTTAATGATCAGTACGATTCAATCATATAGTAAGCATACTTAAGATACCAACAAATTAAAAAAATATGCATAGTTTATTATTTTTACTACTTTATTTCATAAAAAAACCACACACATGTAACGTAAACAAATAAATGACGTGAAGCGCCGCGAGCGCCATCTATACCACGTAATAATGGCGGCGCCCATGCAATTTTAATCCGCAAAAAATGTGTCCATAGCCACAAAAACACAGATTCCTACTTCAAATCAACTATAATATGAATTAGGCACAGCCTACAGGCGAGCATCGCATCTACGCATAGACATGTACATGTATTTTACCAGTCTATGATTATGAGTCCACAGTCTCTTGAAGTTCCAAAAATAAAAAATAAAATAGAAAAACATTTTTTTCTTATTTGTTTTTTAGTTTTTGAAAATGATTTGATTGATTTGATTTTTGGTCTTTAACGTCACTTTCAACAATATTTCAGCTATATCATGGCAACCATGTTTTAGTGGTGGAGGAAGCCGGAGAGAACCACCGACCATGGGCAAGCAACTGGTAAACTTTATCACTTGCGGTTGCGAGTCGAGTGCATCCTTTTTTGTAATTTACAAAGCCGGGTGCGAACACACGCCGTATTGGTGATAGGCTTGTATGAGTTGCTAGATCCAGATCTCAATGAGCCACCCGGGCCCCTTCGTTTTTGAAACTTCAAGTGACTGTGATGAGTCAAACGTCTATCATTTAAACAAAAGTATCCTTTTCATCCGGGGGTCGTGCACAGGGGTTTGTTACGATTTTTGTTATCCCTTGACTACTCTAAAAAAATAAATTTGTGTACACATGAGACACATGAGAGTAGTAGAGGGATAACAAAAAATCGTAACAAACCCCTATGGGCCGTGTTGCTCGTATGTGTTTATGTACATGTTTTGTAAAATAAATGATGAAAGTTCATAACGTTAAATTTTGACATGATTATTTGTAAAAATGTGGTTCAAAGTCCACCGAAATGTCAGTGCTATAAGAAAACAAATAATAGCTTTCATAAAGAAATATATAATCATTCTTTTCACGCACAAATCAATTCATAACTCCGATAGAAAAGGCATAAAATATCGAATGATTTACCCCCGCTGATCCACTTCTCTTGTTGTAAACAAACAATTTTGATCGGACCAATCTGCAGTTGATCAAAATGAAACAAGTAAGAGAAAAAGAGAAACCAGCTACCTCACGATCCTACGACCAACCCTGGAATACGAAGCAATGGTTTGTGATCCCACCGCCTAAACCCTGATACAGACATTCGAAAATGTACAAAGATTTGCCCGCTTCGTCATAAATGATTACACCAGCAGAACACAAGGATGCGTGACAAGCATGTTAACATCACTTGAGAGGCAGACTTTAGAACAACGGAGGAGGATAAGCAGACTCGTTATGATGTATAAGATCCAGCATCGACTCGTGGACATCGACCGAGACTTATACCTCAGACCTGGTGACAGCAGAACCAGAGGTCAACATAGGTTCTTCAAGGAGAGGTCCAATTATGACACTCTCAGAAACTCCTTCCAAAGAACAGCACAAGAAT
>MJUT01043152.1:189914-206852 GCA_002080005.1 Gigantidas platifrons
CCCCCCCTTTTTACAGACAAAATTCCCGGTGTCTCCCTACCTCTTTGAAAGTCATGGATCCACCACTGACTGACTACCCATGCCATGGATCCCAAAATTACACCACATTAAAGTTTAAATTCCTGGGAATCCTTATTCAAAACAGTGTGAAGATTGGTACCGGTGCTGGGTTTTTTTTGTGTTTAATGTCCGAAAATAGGTAAAAAAATATTAGCAGCTAAAACCATGACAGTATCCTTTTTTTTACATCAAAAATTAAATTCCTGGGAACCCTTAGAATTAAATTAAATTAATCCGTAATCACGACTGATCGAGTCTACTTTCACTTTGAGTTTCACATATTTACTGTTACATGTACTTTGATAACGTTTTTTGCCATCGGTACCTAAAACTAATAGTGTAGTAAACAAAATTTACCGTTTTTCATCATGTAGGAGGTTCTGGATATAACAACTGCTTTAAAAGCATTTGTATACAGGTGTTTATTAATATGATATAAGAAAATTCACAAGTAGAAAACTTGTATTGTCATGAGACATTATTTTGCTCATTTGAAATATGGAGGTCACCTGGATAAAGGGCATAATTTACAACCTATAAGGGACTAAAACAGTAAAATCTGATATAATTTGTTCAGGAATATTTATATCAAAGCACTGAAATGAGTAACAGTAAAAAAGATATTAAAATAAATTAATTTAGATTGTTTTTAAAACTGGAAACAAATTTGATTTTAAATTCGGAAATTTAAAAATTTTAAAGTTGGATATTTCTTTTATTTTCAATGATATTTTCAAAAATAAAACTGTTTTGAAAATGATTTGTTAAGGTCTTTGACATGACATCAAGCTTTAATGTTTTTTTTTCACAGCCCAAAAATCATGTCCCATTGCTACACTAGGTCAACCTCCTCAGAACCTGACATTTCATATTTGTGGCCCGCAACCTGCAACCTGCAAAATAGCACTTCCCGTGTGCTTCCCACGAGGTAAATGATTGACAAGACAAATGAGCAAATTAATATATGAATAGAAAAGTAAATAAGTAATATTAGTATTAAATAATTTCACCTTGTAGTAATCAATGTCTGAAAACCATGCGTTTTGTTTATACCGGAAGTGGTAAATGTTGATAAAATAACAATAAAAAAAATAAGAAGAAAATAAAAATAAAGGAACACAAAACAAAAAACCCAACGGCAACGGTAATTTGTTTTACAACTAAAATATCTCCACGTTATTTATTTTTTATTTTTTTATTCACAAGATTATTGATCTCCATTGAAAAAAGTAAACAAAAGTGTTGACTGTTTTGACTTGGGGCCGGATCGACATGGGCCGGAACGACTTGGGCCGAAACGACTTGGGGCCGGAACGACTATGGGGCCGGACTGGTTTGGGGCAGGAACGACCTGATACCAGCTTCAGCCGCGCCATTATTTGTTATGTGATAATTTATTATGCTGGACATATATTCTCGTCGAGCTTTGCTACTACAGTTTATGTTTAATTAATATGGATATTGTTTGTATGAGAAAAGTTTGGCTAAAAAAGAGTGCAAGTTTTGGATTGGCAATATTGATTTTGTATTGGGCCACGATTGACATTGAGTGACGTCACATCACTGATAGATCAGCAACAAATACTAACTGAAAGATGACAGCAATGCATTGCATGATGGGAGATACTAAATACAGTGCACCAATTAGCATACGTAAACAAACATACAAGATGATATAAAGCGTATTCTGCAGGACAAGCAGTTCCATCTACAGCTCAAATCAGAGCAGAAGGAAATAATACAAAATATGTTGTATAGAAAAGATTCATTTTGGCAGTGTTATCCGCGGGCTTCGGAAAGAGCATGTCTTACGTTTCCCCCTATTTTGGACAAGGTCAGATCATATATGCAAATCATCTCCCATTGCGGTAATCGTAGTTCTCTCGAAGTCACGTGACAAATATTTCAAAATGTCAGTGTTCAAAATGACGAAATCATATGGTCTATGGGAAATTGTGCTGTAATGGAGTGTAACACCAATTTCTGAGGGCAAGATGGTTATGAATGAATAGAAAAATGATTGGAGAAGCGATATATATTAGGGTTTTGGATAGAAAATAAAATATGATAGCCACAAAACGTGGAAATGTGCCACGGCTGAAATGGGGAGAAAAATCCGCTGTTTTCATTATGGAGAGCGCTCTGACGTTCAACGACAACAGCAGATGTAAATAGTCGTCGAACAGCAGAGGAATCTCGGATTATTTGAAACAATGATGAAAACATTCATACTTGGCAGTTCACATTTTACAAGATTGGCTAATTATTTAAAACGAACTGACGAACTTAATTTAGGCGATTATGAAGTCAAAATACAAGGAGTGAATGGCGGGATGGTGACGGACATGTATCGATATCTTGTTAATATTTATGATTTTGGACCAAATTCAGTATGTTTGCAAATTGGTAGCAATGATATCGGTAACAGTCAAACAAGCGTAGAAAATGTATACCTGGCAATTGAATGTTTCGTCGATGTTTTGTTGACACTAAATGTTGAGCATGTGTTTATTGGTTTATTGTTCAACAGGAACAAAGTTGTACCCAAAAGGGGATTATCATTTTATCAGTACAATGAAGGCCTTGCTAAATGAATATTTATATTATTCGTCAATAAAACAACAACATTTAATGACATTTTGGAGACATAGAGGGCTTCAGTTTCCTTCTTGTTCTATTTTGGACCAGTATGGTGTACATTTAAATGATGAAGGAAACAGAAGATTAGTTTCTAGTGTAAGAGGAGCACTGCTTTTTGCAAAACGTGTTGTTCAGGGTAATTATTCATTTTAATTACAGTTTCGTTTATTTCTGATGTAGTAGGGAATAAAGTTATGGTTTAAGGACAGCTACATGTACATACACATTATACATGTAATTGCAGGTACATGTACAGAGGATTACAATACATGTACAATGTATATAAAAAGATATCTATAACTTAAGTATATTATACTGTATAACGTTTTCTTAAAAACTGAAGATTAGGCATTATCGAAATACAGTGTAAAAAGTGTATTTGTACATATATCTATGTTTCTGTTGTTCATACTGTATACATGGTACATGTATATATATGTGACATTATGAAGACTAATTGCCATATTGGGTAAATGCACATGTATGCGATTTCAATAGGCTATATGCCACATATTTACATGTACAACATCACACACACGTAATTGGTATTATGCAGGCTATTTGCCAGAATAATTTCAAAAGTTTCAAAACAAAATGCAGGTTAAAAAGGATTAAACTAAAAATAAGTGCTCTACAACTGTACATGAAATCAACATATACAATATGTAGCACAAGTCAAGAAACATGCAGGCATGAATGTTATTTCAGTCACATGCTAATCATAGGTGATTATTGGTTATTATCAGTTGATTTCTAAAGGCTATTTGCCTATGTTATACATGTAACTAATTTACAACTACAAAAAAAAAATAATAAAAATAAAAATAATATGAGGTGAAGGCTATTTGCCATAATAGTTTCGAAAGGCTAATTGCCATGTAATTAATAGGTTAATGAGTATTTAATTGATAATATATGCTTTACATTAACAAATTGGCATGGTTGTTGGTTGAAAATATGCTACTATATTTTAGCAGTTGCGTATCAGCACTAGTCAAGATACATAGATGCAGTCATGAATATTATTTATAATTGGTTTTTATCAGTTGGTTTCTAAAGGCTATTTGCCTTATACGTAATTTACAATCTACACCTAATTCATAATATGAAGTGGAGGCTATTTGTCAGAATAGTTTTGTGAGTTTCGTGTGCATTAACAAATTGGCATGGTTGAAAATAATCTACTGGATGCTAGCAATTGCTTACCATCACTAGTCAAGATACATACATGCGGTCATGAATATTATTTATATTCACAATTTCAAAAAAAAAATGTATATATGTTATGTTAATCAGTTATGCATGGCCTAACACATTTCAGAATTTATATTGCAGGATGCCACCACCAACAGTCACACAGGAAAGGCGGTCAAGTAGGATCCAGGAACGGGCCAGTACACAAAGGCCAAAGAGAGGCCGTGCACCTTCCAGGACAGCTAACACTAACAACACCATTTCAGGTGTTCAAGCATCAGTGACCCCAGGGAATGATGCCATTGTAAATGTAGGACAATCCATTACTTCTTCGTTGCCGAATGTACAAAATGTATGTACTTTACCAGATCCGAACAATGTGTTAGATACTGTTAATTCACTGGCAGCTTCCGTTCTTGCTATGCAACAGCAGATGCACAGCATGACGAGTTTAATGCAAAATTCATTAATGTTATCACAAGGGCCAAACCAGACCCAACCAATGAACTCTTCGAATCGCATTCAAACAGCAGGGCAGCCTGAAATGATACGTCCACAAGGTCAAAATATGACCCCAACAGATCTACCGAACATATTGTGTAACAGACCAGTTCTTGTTAATGCATGTAATTCAGGTAGTGATATTAATGTACATACATGTAATGATGATAATAATTACATTACTTCAATGCAACATGCATTGCCATTGGGGTCCATGGTGAGTGACCAAAGCAAGAACAAAATTTGGGCAAACGATTATGTAGAGCTGGGTTCCTTGTTACTTAAAATTGAGTCAAAATCAAGATCCAAACCTCTAGTGGTTGAGAATTTAGGCGCTTTTGGTAAATCTCCTCAATTGGCAGTAGAAGATAACAGTAAAGAAATTAAATCTATGGACCAGTGGGTCTCAGCATTTACAATTTTTATGGCTATTTACTGCGAAAAATTCAAAGATGCTGCCCCGGCTTTACTAAAGTACATGAATATTGTCAGAGACATTGCAAAAAGAAAGGGGGATTGGCTAGAGTATGACATCGAGTTCCGTAAAACTAAATGTCAATTTAAAGTTTCATGGGCTAACATTCACCATGAGCTTTGGCTTTTAGATATTTTGAAGGAGAAACATGATATTTATAAAACTGATGTACATCAAACTCCTGTCAATTCATACATTAATAACAATCTTGTTCCCATGGTACCAATTGGTTATTGCAGACGCTTTCATGAAGGCAGTGCATGTCAACTTCCTTGTCGTTATAACCACAAATGTTATAAGTGCAACAGACTGCACCCAGCAAACAGATGTTGGCAACAAGTAAACGCTGGCACATGTTATCAGAGTTATAATGTACCCCGTTCAAATTATTTTTGTCCCCCCAGGGAACAACCAAGAGCCAGATCTTTTCAAACAAACTTTCGTTTTCCTAGGACACCGATCAGATACCCAAATTCCATTCCAGTCAGTAGACGTTAAGTTGCCAACACCTGTGCAGGTGCATGCTCTTAGAAAATACTTGGAGGGATATGACATCAATGAAGTAACCTTTTTAATGGATGGATTTTCTAGGGGGTTTTCTGTATATTGTGAGAAAGTTGCTGTAAATCAAAATTGCAACAATTTGCGATCCACAGTAGAGCACAAGGACATTGTTTTTGAAAAAATTTGCAAAGAACTTTTGGCACATAGGTTTGCTCGACCTTTTCTAATGCCTCCATTTACCAATTTCAACATTTCACCTTTAGGATTATGTCCGAAGAAAGAATCAAATAAATTTCGATTAATACATCATTTATCATACCCTGCAGGAGATTCTGTTAATGATTTTATCTCAAAGGAATTCACTTCAGTTCGGTATACGCAAATTTCTGATGCTATTGCAGGTATTATGAAATTGGAACGCTGTTGCCATTTGTGTAAAACAGATATCTCTAATGCTTATACGAATTTGCCGCTGAAGCCTGAAGACTACCATTTATTTGGTTTTAAATGGAATGATTTGTATTATTATGATAAATGTCTACCGATGGGCTGTGCGTCATCTTGCCAAATTTTTGAACGATTTAGCTCAAGTTTACATTGGGTAGGTCAATCCTATATGCCAAAAGGGATGATTTTCCACATTTTGGATGATTGTTTGATAGTTGCTCAGTCGGCAGCAACTTGTGCCAATTACTTACATAAGTTCCTTTCAGTATGTTCAGAAATAGGCATCCCAATGGCACCTGAAAAAACGGTTGGCCCAGTTACATGTTTAACATTTTTAGGGATTGAATTGGATACAGTCAAACAGGAAGCTCGGCTACCCTAGGATAAGCTTGAAAAATGTTTAGGAATTATATGTGACTTTCTAAAAAGAAAAAATGTGACTTTACAAGAACTTCGGTCCTTATGTGGCCTATTAAATTTTGCATGTTCAGTTATAGTAGCTGACAAGGCCTTTTTACGTCGCTTATTTGAGTTGACAAAGGGACTTCGCAAACCTCATCACAGAGTTAAGTTAACTCGAGGTTGTAAGGATGATTTGATAGTTTGGAAAACATTTTTAGAAAATTTTAATGGCAAATGTTTCTTTTTGGATGATCGATTGATTTCTGCGGAAATGTTACAACTTTACACAGATGCTTCAGGTGGCTACGGATATCGAGCTGTCTTTAAACAACATTGGTTTTATGGTCAGTGGTTTCAGAATAATATTACTGTAAAAGAATTGTACCCAATTGTACTGTCTGTTGAGTTGTGGGGACATTAAATGTCCAACAGGTCGCTTTGCTTTAATTGTGACAACGAGGCCTTGGTACATGTATTAAACAAACATACTAGCACTGAACCAAATGTAATGTTTTTGGTTAGGAAACTTGTCTTGTTAGCCTTAAAATTTAACATTGTTTGTAAAGCACAACATTTACCTGGTAAATCAAACATACTTAGCGATGCTCTTTCCCGATTGCAGATTTCCAAATTCAAATCGTTGATGCCAAATGCAGATCCAATCCCAGCAGAGGTACCACATCTACCATCGTTGCCGACTTAAGTAATACAGTAGGGGAATTGGTGGATGCGTCTTTGGCAGATTCAACAAAAATTCAGTACAAGAAAGTATGGAATGAATTTACATTGTTTTGTTCGGAAAAGTTATTAAAATCAGATGCAAATTTACCTGTTTCCATCAACACGTTATCTTTGTTTTTAGCATCTCTTTTTCAAAAGGGTTATGCCCCCGCATCAATATGTACATTTAACTCTGGAATCAGCTACTTTCACAAATTACATAACATGCAAGACCCAGCAAGTTCATTTTTAGCTCACCTGGCCAAAGGCCATGTGAGCTTTTGTCATGGGTAAGCGTCCGTCGTCCGTCCGTCCGTCCGTTAGCTTTTCACATTTAACCCTTCTTCACTGAAACCGCTGAACAGATTTCAAGTAAACTTGCCATACATGTTCATTGGATGGTCCTCTACCAGATTTGTGTTTTTGTTATAGATCGGAAATTCAACATGGCTGCCAGGGCCAATAATGTGTTCTGATTGGTTGAAACTTTGAAAATCTTCTTGTCAGAAACCACTAAACCAATTGAATTGTGACTTTGCAGGAATGATCATTGGGTGGTCCTGTACTAAACTTGTGAATCGTTTCAAGATGGCCGCCATGACTCGACTTAGTTTAACATTGGACCCTATGGGAATTTCACATTTTCATCTTTTTTTCTGAAACCACGAAACAGATTTGAACCACACTTGGCAGAAATGTTCATTAGAGGGTCATATACAAGATTTTTGTTTTTGGCGCTGATCGGAAATCCAACATGGCTACCAGGGCCCATAATGTGTTCTGATTGGTCGAAATTTTAAAAATCTTATTGTTAGAAACCACTAAGCCAATTGAATTGTGACTTTACAGGAATGATCATTGGGTGATCCTGTACTAAACTTGTGAATCGTTTGCTGATCGGAAATTCAAGATGGCCACCATGACTCGACTTAGTTTTAACATAGGACCTATGGAAAAAACGTTTAAAAGTCTTCTCCTTTGAAACCAGCAAGTCAATTTAAAGCAAACATGGCATGAAAGGTCCTTAGGTGGTCAACTTTGAAAAGTATATCCTGTGAACCCAACCTCCATCTAAGATGGCCGCCATCAGCGGACATAGTTTTAACATAGGACCCTATGGGAAAATTGTTTAAAAGTCTTCTCCTCTGAAACCAGTCAATCAATTTAAAGCAAACATGGCATGGATGGTCCTTGGGTAGTATACTTTTAAAATTGTGTCCGGTGACCACGACCTCCATCCAAGATGACTGCCATGAGCAGACATAGTTTTAACATAAAACCCTATTGGATTTGAATAGTAACTTAAATGTATTCGGCATTCTTAAGAGTACTTAGTTATGTCAGGTGAGCGATACAGGCTCATCTGAGCCTCTAGTTTATAATAAAAATGTTACATGGAGCACGGAAAACACGACCTTGTTTTGACAGCAGACTCCGTATTACTAGGTCTATTTTGCAACGATTAATATCAGCCTTAAATCATACTTGTAGTAACTCATATTATCAAGCAATGTACAAGGCAATGTTTTCATAAAGCCTTCTATGGGTTTCTGCGTGTGGGAGAAATTACTAAAATTCTTGGTAACAACAGCAGTTATTGTTTACAAGTTTCAGACATACATCAAAATACAGAGGGTTTTTCAATAGCATTTCGTTCACATACAAACATTCTGTCCCAGGAACTGTGTCAAAAATTGGCGTAGCTAGGGTGACGGAATCAGCTTATTGTCCGGTTAGACTGTTAGAGCAGTATTTAGGACTAAGAGGGAATAAGAATGGCTGTTTGTTTGTACATCCAAATTTGTTGCCGATTTCTAGATCTCAGTTTATAAATGCCCTCAATGCAGCACTTGCATTCATCGGTTTATCTATTTCTGTTTACAAAGGACATAGTTTTCGGATTGGGGCATCAACTTGGGCATTACAACAAGGGAAACCTGACACTCAGATTAGAGCATTAGGTCGCTGGAAATCAAATACTTTTCTCAAATATTTGCGCCCTGAAATGCACTTATGATTATCTTAAATGTATAATACGGTTTGTACTTGTGACGAGCAGGAGCAGTTACTGTAGTGGGTAGGCTGTTGTATGTTATATATGTATATATATATAATGAACAATATTTGTGTCGGGATGTAGAAATTTAACAAAAATAACCAATTGGTACCAAGTTGTTCTATTTTGTAACATGACGAGCAGGAGCAGTCATCACTGTTTATTGTGCACTCCTATTATACATTTTTAGCATGCTGAAATATGTATACAGTACCAAATTATAATTCTTACTAGCTTGTGCTTGACATGGCTACACATTTAATTTTTACATGTGTATTACAATATTATTAGTAACATTAAAAGGGTCAAATAAATTGTGAGTAAACTTACTATAAATTGCATGTATATATAAATCATATGATAATGTATACATGAAAGCAGCAGCAGTCATGACAAATTTAAACCGGGTGTTAATTGACAATTTAGTGGAAATGTTTGTTATTAATTGTGTAGTTAGTAGCGTGCTCATAGGCAAAAAATATAAAGCATGCAGCTGCTGTTGGGGGGATCGTAGGAACGATTTTTGGCCCTTTATAGGACCCCCACCTTCACCTGTTTTAGTTTTAGTATGTTTTAGCAATAGAATAAAGAATTGGCCACGATAGGTGGCCCAAATTTTTCCAAACTGAGAGTTTGTTTTAATTTATATATTGGCGAACAGAGCTGGCTGCATGCTTGGAAAACAAAGGGAATTAGCTTGTTGGTTTTGGAGCGGGAGCATAAAGGACACAACTTGAAGACGGCTTGAAATTCGAAAACGCAAAATAGTTGCATTTTGTATCTATCTTAGATAAGTCTTCACTTTAAATCGCTTAGTAATAATTTCAAAAAGCGTATATTATAATTTAAATATTTACTTTTTAATTTCATACAAAATATTAATTTGATTTTACCACTTTTTTCTTATGCTTGAAAAGCAAAAAAAAAATGTATGCAGTAGGATTTATACTGATTTTGTATGGGGAAAATAACAGTAATTAAAAAAACAATAATAATACATACTAGGTAATTTATTTGTTGTCATTATATCTCCGTTTACAAATCACTTCTCAGCAGGTGTTATCATTGAATTTCAAGCCGAAATAACAGTATATTGTGACACCTGTACTAGAGAAACCATACCTTAGCGTATCGATAAACCCCGAGAACATAATATTTTTGTATATTCCTAATGGCGGACACACTCGGAAGTCGATAATGGCCGCGCCCATGTTTTTAAGAATAAAAAGGTCTATACAATGTACAAATGTATACCAAGCTTTTTGTATCGCTTGACAAGATAACAACTTTTGTGAAATCTGTATAGTTAAATACTTCAGGTACATTAAGCGGGGGTGGTAAAGGGTTATTTTGGTGCAACGTCTTTGGAGGTTTTTTTTATTTCACGTGTTTCATAGTAACATGGAGGGACGTTATTCGCTGTATTTCGTGCAAAAATTATTGCTGCCCGACATCAAATTTGCAAAGAAGAAGTGGAGATTTGAGAACAAGGCTAAAAATAAACTGGAAACAGGTATGCCCCGCCGGGATTTTGTCCGAAAACATACTAATATATATAATATGTTATTATGTACACCTTTAGTATATATGCATGAACATGGACCCCAGAGGCGGATTTAGAGGGGGCGTGCGGAGCGTGCGCCCCCCCCCCTAAAATTCGCAAAGCATATGTTATACAACGTTAATTAAGCAGTTCAACAAACAACTTTTTGTAACTTCAAGATAAAAAGCTTGTGTTATTTTGACCACAATGAATCCCTATTATTGCTGTGGCAGCAATCTTATCTGAAACTCTTCAAAAGTCAAAATGAATAGTAATGATATTAGGAGTAAATTTGGGATATCATTCTAAAAAGCTCTAGATCTACCCATTGATAAATGATCAGTATACTGTCCGTCCGGATGAAGCTTTTCGTTTCGCCGTTGGTTCATTCATTGAAAACGTATGATTCGTTCTTGTTTATAGACAAAAAAAAGGTGAATATGTTAACATTAACAGGGGCGGATTCAAATTGGAAAAAAATGTGATTTTTTTGCTTAAAATCGTGATTTTACACACGAAATACCCCCAATTATTTTGAATGATCCCCTATTAACCATATACAAACAACACACGTGACAATACATATAAACAAATACACGTGCTTGACATAAACAAAAGCACGTGTTTAAATCCTACTATAAAATACTATAAAATACGACGGTAACTTTTATAAAAACATTAAATATCGTAGTAGAAATACCATATTTAGAAAAGCTCCGCCTTCCGTAGTTTCCGGTTATGGCGGACGATAGATAAATTTGAACAAGTTTGTTGTTACTTTTGAAAAGCATACATTTTTCAGCCAAACCGATTTAACAAGGACTGGGATCATCAGTAAAAGTTATAATGAAATGTTTGAAGCGTAAATAGTGAATGTTTATGTTCAACTGCAATATATTTTTTGCTCCATTGTGACGAATACCCCTTTGTAGCTCCGCCGAGACACAAATTTGTCACAGGAGCTACATTATTGCAGCTAGGCTAACATTGTGGAAAAGTTAGGTATGAAATATTTTTTTACATATTGGGAAGATGTTCTGACTTTAATAGTGCTTGTTGAGAAAATGTAATATATAAAAACTATTGTAGGCACTAGATTTTAGGTAGGGTCGCAGGGACGGATCCAGGATTTCAAGTTAAGGGGCGCACTTAAACAAAATCGCGCTGTGCGGAGGGAGGCGCGAAAATGTTTGGGGTATTTCGTGTGAAAAATCACGATTTTACGCAAAAAAAAATCATATTTTTTCAAATTTTTGGGGGGACGCGCGCCGGGTGCGGCCCCTCCCCCCGGGTCGGGCTACATTATACAACCTATAATTTTGTTAGATCCTAGAGAATTCATTGGGCACGTTTTCTCCTGATCTATATCAATTTAAATGGAATTCTGCCTCGGACGGTGCAAATTGCGTGCTTTTCTACACACATCTAGCATATTATACACGAATGACAGAAATGCTGTATAGATGTCATTACGAACTTTTTAGTGAACTCAAATAGAGTATTTCGTCAATTTACAATGCCAAATTAATATTATCACTGAAAATGGCGGCGTACTGCTAAATTTCTTATTATTGTCGATTTCCCTGATTTCTGAAAAATAAACGGAGGGAATGCACTAACCTTGTGGACCCCCATCAGCTGTTGTGCCACTGGTTTACTCTCATATTCGTACTAATTTGCATATATACCCCCGATTATCTGTTCCCAAGACAGATTGTCAACGAACACGGAGGTCGACCACTTATTTTCTATTACGCGGCACGCGATTGGTTAAGGCAAATTTCCGGAAAAGAATTGACCAATCGCGTGTCGCGTAACAGAAAATAAGTCGACCTCCGTGTTTGTGGACAATTTTGTTTCTTACATTGTGTATTTTTCTAGTATTCGTGTGGACCCAGGACCCACAATTGAATAGAGGCCCTACATCGTTACTAGCCCTGAAAATACGTACCCCCGTGGCAAACACGGCGAAATTAAGGTCCATCGGTCAAATGCTTGTGATTCTTTTGATAATTTTACTTTAGACTTTATGTGTGGCATTGTTTATTGAAAAACGTCGTATTGTTACATCACATGACAATTCAGCCTTAGATACTCTTACTAATAGTATTATAATTATGGGCTTTTATCGTATCATCTGTAGATAAAAGACTGTACTTTATCGTATCCATCGACGGTTTGTGATGTATCATCGTTTGAGACAGGTACCTCAAAATTAAGCGTTTTCAAATGAAAAGTATTTCACATATCACGATAAGTATGTTACATATCATAGTTAGATATTTGATCTTTTAATTCGTACCCTCGTTCCATAAAAATACAGCTTCAGACAGATATAAATGCTGGGAAAAATCACAAAGGCATTTTTTCGTCAAATAACTACCTTTAAAACAATGTAAAGTGAAAGCTGGGATCGATTTCTATAATATACGTGAAATACTACCTTTTATCTGCAAATACAACATTTGTTTCATTCAAAAAGGGTAATATTATAACGAAAAATCGCTTCTTAACTTGCAAGTGGCTTTTGACCCGAACGGGTTTTTACCGTATCCGGCGGGTTTCAACAAAAAT
This sequence comes from Gigantidas platifrons, assembly GCA_002080005.1. Taxonomy (NCBI): domain Eukaryota; kingdom Metazoa; phylum Mollusca; class Bivalvia; order Mytilida; family Modiolidae; genus Gigantidas; species Gigantidas platifrons. The sequence goes on from MJUT01043152.1 coordinate 203,031, forward strand.
GATTCGAGTCAGTAATACGGTGTGAATATAATATGAGGTGCCTTTGTTACATATAAGTTTAGTAAAACGATATTGTTTATGGTAACAGGAACGGACATTTATATATCCTGTTACCAAATCAGTCTATCCTGTTACTTTCCATGGTAACAGGACAGACAGTAACAGGATAGACAAATTTAAAAGTTTATTGATGCTGTAGTGAAATAACTGCTCCCCGTAAATCGGTGTTTGCTTTTTGGTGAAGTATGAAATGTTTCACACCTTGTAATTAAAGTACATATCATAACACACTTTCAACTATTTCACTAGATTCACAGATACATAATTGTCTATCCTGTTACCAAATCAGTCTATCATGTTACTTTTTTCATGAGGGTAACAAGATAGACAGTAACAGGATAGACAAATTTATATGTTTATTGATGCTGTAATGAAATACCTGCCATCAGTAAATCGGTGTTTGCTTATTTGGTTTAGTGTTCTTTGTTTCCAAACAGATAGGGGCCCTTTTAAGGATGTAATTCCGTGTTTAGGCACAGGCACTTGGGTTCAGGATTATTTTTTTTTTAATAAAAATAAGTTATCTAAATTAGTATTTTTGCATATTCCAATATATTCAATTTATGAACATAATATCATAGCAAAAGGTAGAGACATGGAAAATTACAAGGCAAAATATGTAATTTTGCACAAACAAATACAAATCGTAAATAATTATATTAATGACATAAACAGAATTTTGAACATTCAATATACACCGAACTTTTCAGCTGACTTACAGAAGTCCTAAAAGAAAACACCCTCCTCAAGAGTGAAATATTCGTACAAATTTAGTGCCTACTCTGATGGCGTGCACCCTGGATCTATTCTTGCAAAACTATGGTTGACCAGACTTTGTAAACTTGTACATGACTTGTGTTACTAAAACAATTAAATTTAAGTTGTCATATCCAGTTGTAGTTTGCTGATTTTTTTTTCTAATATGAGTGAATTATGTTTACCGACAGGTCAAGAGGAAGCGATAGCATTTCCTCATATTAAATTAAAAATGTGAATTTTATTGTTGTTTACTTAATTAGGTTGAATTTTTTCAGCACTGATACAAAAGGAAAGGATTGCCTTTCTTTTGATTTTTAACCAATGAACCCAAATTCGGAATGTTTTGATATTGATGATAATATTTTAAGCGAGACTTTTCTTGAACGTCACTGTCTCAAATATACATCTACCCCATACCACCCTGTTACTAATGTTCCTGATTCGTCAAGTTTTAATGAAAAACATTTAGCTGTTTCAACGCCTGATACCCCTAAGCAGAACTCTACTAATTATTCCCTTTTCAATAGTATACAACAAAAACTTAAGACTGCTCGAAATGGCATTCAGGAAAGTCGTCAAGATATCCGGAAAGTATTATTTAATTCGCCTCCCAGACACACTATACCATCTATCACTACTCAAACTGTAAAAAGAAATTTTGATATGGAGAAATTAGGGACATGCCGAAAGTTTGCAGGTTACCCAAAAGAAAACGGGTCTAAATTTTTACGTGAATTTGAATCATTTTGTCAGTTACATGATATAGATAGTGACATCAGGAATCAGCTAGCTTCATTCCACTTACATTTTGAGGGTCCAGCGTTATCGTGGTTTAATGGTTTGAGTCCTGACCTAACATGGCGTACAATTAAGAGGTTATTCTCAGAAAAATATGTAACATTGGTTGGGAACATCCGTCTGTGGTTGTAGAAAGTGAGACATTCCACAACATGCAACTCACCCCGTCTCAAGAAATTGAGGACTTTTTCTGTCAGGTTCAAGAAACGGGACAACTTCTTTCAAAACCAGACCATGAAATCATGTTCCGCTTTATACATGGTCTCCCCGACAAACTTGCATTTTATGTTAGATCTAGTCAGCCAAAAACTATGTACGACGCTCTTTCTTTTGCCAAACAAGGTGAAGCGTACAAATATAGAATTCATGAGCAATGTGCTGCTATAGGTTAAAGAGCAGATGTATCCCGCAATGATGACATTTCAGAAATGAAATCTCAAATTAACGATTTGACACAAATGATGCATAACATGTCATCACGACAAGGCTGTCAACCGGCAAACTGCAAGGCTCCAGGACATGTGGCAAAGTATTGTAACTGGAACGCGTCTGGAGACACTATCCCTGATATTTCGTGTCAATTGTGTCAACAAAACGGACATGGTGTAGTACAATGCACACGATATAAACCTAAGTATATGAATGAACATCCAAGAAATCGCGTTGTTTGTCAGATATGCTCAAAACCAAATCATGTCGCATCTGAGTGTTTCAGGTATACACAACAGGGAAACCCGAATTTCCCGAGGGGCATCAGGCACGGCCGCTCGGGAAAGTAAAGAGTGCCGCTTATCGGGAACATGCACCGTTTCGTCATGATAGTAAGGACTTTGTAAATTATGTAAACAATAATATTTGTAGTGGCAATGGTACAGACTATACCGAACAAAGTGACATCGATGACTCTGTTTCCGATGCTGAACTTTCTCATTCTAACCAATTTGTTTATTTACCAGTACGATTTCAGTCTGTACTACGTGTTGCCGCGCTTCTCGACTCTGGAAATTCAATTAATATTATGTCTACAACTTTATATAATTCAATTTCAATTTCTTGCAAATCATCAATTAATACATGTAATACCGGTAGTATAAAACTAGCGAATGACCAAACAGTGCACGTAACCGGAACCACCACAGTTCGAATGTATTCACAAGGTGCAAAATATAACATTTTAGTATATATATTGAAAGAAGCTTCACACCCGTTCATATTAGGTACCTCATATTTAATAGAGAATAAAATAACAATTGATTTTGGAACTTTACAAGTAGTCCAAAACCACGCAAATGTTAGGTGCAGTAAACGAATTACTATAGATCCTCACAGTGAAGTTGTTATGTGGGGTAAGCTGCCTAAAAATATTCTTTTTGGTCATCAAGGTATATGCGAAGGGTCCCTCTAAAACAAGAAACGAAACAGAAACGAAACGAAACGGAACCTGGCGAAACGAAACGGAACTTGGCGAAACGAAACGAAACGAAACGAAATTGAAACGAAACAACAAGAGAGGGAAAAAAATCAACCAAATTCATTCCTATTTATATATACTTCATGTCCATATATTAAACACGTTTGAAAATAAACCCAATGAAACGAGCAGAACTAGAAGTACGTTACTTATCACGAACAGATAGTGCTAAATTATGTTATGAGAGATGAAAAGGTTCGAAATATGTAATAAACACCGTTGCTACACTTCTAAAAACTTGTGTCAAGACAAATCCAGAAAAAATGAATTCGAATAAAAAAAACAAATTCAAAGTACTCTGTAAAGTGTGATTTTAGGGAGAGTTACACAAATTCCATTGGCATGTTCTCAAAAGTTCTTGTCAAGCGGAATTTAACGAAACAAAACTCGCTGAAATCAGACAAAAATGAAGAAAAAAATCGGTTGCACCAAGTGCATAATACGCCCCGCATAATACGCCCATTTCTACAATAGCTCTGCAAAGTTTAAAGCGAATTGGTCAAGAACCCGCAAAGTTTGAAGTGAATTGGCCAAGGGGTTCTGAAGTTAGAGAGCGACATGTCAAACGAACGGATGGACGGACGGAAAGACGGATATGGTTTACCATAATACATTCGTCTTAAGACGGGTGTATAAAAATAAGTACTTGGTAAAATTCCAGTTGTGGTTTTGTTTTGATATCTAATTGCCCAGAAACTATAAGAAAACACACAATCTGGTTTTATTTCTAGTTT
>MJUT01043152.1:207207-234387 GCA_002080005.1 Gigantidas platifrons
GGAATGTATTAGATATGTTTCGAAACATTATCCTTTTTGACGTTTCGGTTTTGTTTCTCAGTTTTGTTTCGTTTCGTTTCGTTTCGATTCACTTTTTCGTTTCGTTTCGTTTCGTTTCGCCCTGTTTCGTTTCGTTTCGCCAGGTTTCGTTTCGTTTCGTTGCGTTTCGTTTCTGTTTCGTTTCTGTTTCGTTTCTTGTTTTAGAGGGACCCATATGCGAAAGTAGTCCGCAAATATTGTCAAAAGGTTTGATATCTAGTAAAGCAGTAGTAATTGTGTCACAGAATAGGACAGTACCCGTTAAACTTTTAAATCTTGGTAGTGCACCTATAGTTCTAGCCAAAGGAAGAATAATTGCCAAATTTACACAGATAACAAATGATTTTAACGTCAGTCATGTTCAATTTGATAACAAGGTTCCGACTGTACAAAATATTAATCTCATGCCTAACCCAGGACCGGGTCCTGATATTAATATTAATGCTGAATTTCTGAGCAATTTTGAAGATAACAATGAGCTGAATACTGACCAGGAAAATTTGTTAGGTCAGTTATTGTGCGACAACAAGGACATATTTGTTACGAAAGACAATCCGTCACTTGGCTCGACCGATGTCGTGGAACATCATATAATTCTTAAACCAGATTTTCGACCACTACATCAAAAACCTTACAGGCTAACGCCCCACAAAAAGGAGGTTTTAAGACACCATCTGGACGAACTCCTCGAACAAGGTGTAATATCCGAGTTAAGCGCAAAAGAGGAGGCACCGATAACTAGTCCAGTGGTATTAGTCACAAAAATATCAAAACATTCTTCAGAAAAACCGTTAGACAGAGCGTCTAGTTTACAGCAATTTCGTTTTTGTGTTGATTTCCATTATTTAAATTCACAGACTGAAACCTTTAAATATTTTATCCCAGATTTGCAGGAATTGACCGAATCATTCACCGAAAGAACACCGAATTACATAGCGTCCATCGACATGAGCAACGGATTTTTCCAAATGAAATTATCACCAAATAGCACAAAATACACGGCTTTCAACACATGTTTCGGAACATACAAATTCTTAAGAATGTCGATGGGATTACATACCGCTCCAAATTCTTTTCAATTACTGATGGATAAGATTCTGCACAAGCTGACATTTCGCTCCTGTCTATGTTACCTAGACGATGTGCTCATATGCTCCGAAACTTTCGAACAGCACTTATCAGATATTCAAGAAGTCTTCGATCGCTTTCGACAACCTGGACTTAAACTGAACCCAAAGAAGTATTCATTTGCACGATCATCTGTCATATTTTTAGGCCATCACATATCAAAAGACGGAATTCGACCACCACCCGACCGTGTTAAAGCTTTAAGTGAATTTCCGATACCAAAAAATACGAAGCAACTTCGCGTGCTTTGGGCATATTTAATTGGTTTCGTAAATATATAAGCAATTACAGTTCTATAGTTGAACCGTGTACTCAGTTATTGAAGAAAAATGTCAAATTTATGTGGACAAATGAACAAGAAATGTCGTTCAAAAGACTCAAAAATTCACTTATGAACTCCGAAATTTTATCTTTTCCGAGATTTGATTTGCCGTTTGTTTTAGCGGTAGATAGTTCTTCTACGGGTATTGGTTATATGTTGTACCAACGTAACCCTGACAATTCCGAAGACAAAGTTAAAATGATTAGGTTTGGTTCAAAATCTTTGAATACGTGGCAGAAATCGTACGGACCCACAAAGTTAGAGCTTCTCGGGGTTGTTACCAGTATTACTGATTGTGCTAGTTACTTGCGCGAAAATAAATTTACCGTAGAATGTGACCACCAAGATTTAAAACCACTTTTTCAAAACAAATTAAAGGGTGCAATTTATGACAGGTGGTTAGCGGTATTACAACAGTTTAATTTTGATATAAAATATAAACCTGCCCCGCAAATGCAAGTACCAGGTGCACTGTCGCGGGTTGAAAATGCACCGCTATTAGACCCAAATGCTGAAGAATCCTTGAATGAAAACGACCCGTATTTCCCATATCAGTCCGAAGAGGTCGGAAAAATCTCATTCTTAAATTATGTCGAAATTAACAGTGATGATATTGATCATGGATATATTGCCGATACAGAAGCGGAATCGGATTTAAAAAGTGTTACCAAAAATCTTAGTAGAAATGATAGCATTTCCACTCTTACTTGTAATGTAGTTGAACATGATTTAAGAGATCTCAGTGGGAAAAACAATATTTCCATTCTAACTTGTAACATAGATGAAAATGATTTAATAGATATTAGTGGAGAAAATAGTTTTTCCACTCATAGTTGTGGTAAAGCTGAACATGATTTGATAGATCTTATCGGAAATGACAGCATTTCCGAACTAAGTTGTAATATAGCCGAACATGATTTGATAGATCTTATCGGAAATGACAGCATTTCTGAAGTAAGTTGTAATATAGCCGAACATGATTTGATAGATCTTATCGGAAATGACAGCATTTCCGAAGTAAGTTGTAATATAGCCGAACATGATTTCATAGATCTTAATGACGACGCCATCAAATATGAGTTGATAGATCATAGTGGAAATGACAGCATTTCCGATACTAGTGGTCTTACAGTCGACAATGATTTGCTCAATCTTAGTGTGAAGGACAGCAATTCCACCCCTGCGTGTGATCTAATTGAAACTACTGGCGAGTTCAAACACATTAATGAGTTTGAACATGTTTGTTCAGCAGCAGGACTAGATAATACCGGTCGAAAAATTGATTTTTCGAAACAGAACATTAAAGATCTTCAACGGCTTAATGATAATTTACTTCCAATGATTAATTATTTGGAAAAAGGTACTTTGCCAAAACTTCAAAAAGAAGCCCGTCGTTTGTTGGTAAAAGTCCCAGAATATTGTATTATGGACCAACTTTTATTTCATTCCAGACTTGCCAAATCAAAGCGTACTCAACAAATGGGCGAATTTCAACTTGTCATACCTAAAACATTGATTCCGAAAATTTTAGAGCTGTTTCATGAATCTCCATTGGCAGGACATATGGGTCTACAACAAACAGTAGATGCTATATCTGAACATTTCTATTTCCAAAACTTGTCATCAACTGTGTCCGAATTTGTTAGAACGTGTCACGACTGTCAGAAGAGAAAAATTACTAAAGCACACACAAAGTCAAATATTATTTCTTATCGCACTCCATCGGATCCATTTCAAATTTGGCAAGTAGATTTATTTGGACCTTTCCCTATAACACAACAGGGCAAGGCATGCATATTTACTGCAATCGATATGTTCTCGAAGTTTTTGTTTACTTTGTCAATACCTAATTCTGATTCGTTAACGGTGTCACAGGCTATATTTCAGATGGTGTGTACCTTCGGGGTGTGTGACTGCATTGTAAGTGACAAGGGAAGTGAATTTATATCACAGTGCACTGATTATCTGTGTAAAATGTTAGACACGAAACAGAATTTTACTCCAAGTTACATACACCACTGTTTGGGACTATGTGAGCGGACCCATAGGACTCTTGCAGAACGAATGACGTCTTATGTTAAGAAAGGTATTCAATGGGACATTATGTTGCCCGCAATTACTTTCTCATTCAACACATCGCCCAATGATTCCACAAAATATTCGCCATACGAGGTAGTATATGGATTTCGACCAAAATTTCCGCTCAATACATCGAAGTTGGGTATAAACTTCAATTCATTACATGTTGACTATCATAGCTATATGAATCAGAAATTTGAACAATTAAAACTTATTCGAGATACAGCTTGTGACAATGCTAAAGAAGCTGGAAAGGCCATGACCGAGCGCACAAATAAATCGTCAAATCCTTTAATACTAGATATTGGTGACTTTGTATATATGTTGACAGATAGCACTGGACCCGGCAAAAAGTTTCAGCCGAAATATTCTGGACCTTTCATTGTGAATGAAATTTTGTCTCCCACTTTAGTTAAGTTGAAGGATAAGAATACGGGTAAATTATTCAAAAATCCAGTTCATTTGGATCGCTTGAAAATTGCCTTTGTGCGCGCTACTAATCCTACTAACTATTTTATTCAGGAACCCGGCGTTGCCAATGAAACTGAACATAGTGTAAATGATCAGAAGTCTAATAGTGAGGAGAAGAAGAAACAACCAGTAACCAAGAACACAGAAAATACATCGGACGATGACATTCAAAATTTGCATTTATCGACAAGATCTCGACCAAAGCGTCAAATTCGTAAACCAGTGCGCTATTTGTCGAATTCAGAATATGGACATCAAACGTCTGTTGAAAGTTCATCGACGGACAGCACATATTTCAAAATTAAACGTATTTTGGCCCAGCGAACTCGAAATGGCAACCAAGAATACTTAGTACAATATAAGGGCGAGCCGGCCCAAAATGCAGTGTGGACACCATTTGAACAATTAAATGAAACAGCAAAACAATCTGTTACAAAAAGGCTGCCCCCACTGATAGATTAAACATTTATATGCAGTGTGTAATAGAACGTATATAGTACACATATATAACATTTGATTTCCAATGGAAATGACTGCATTTTCATTGAACTTGATAAATGATTCCATTTCCGTTGAACTTTGATAAGATATTCGCTTTCTTGACTGATTTCAGCTGAGAGATAAGCTGCTTTGCTATTTTTGTGTTACAGATTTTAACTGTGTTGAATAAAACGTGTATATTATGCACTTGCAGACAGATTAAACAATTAACGTTCTTTGGAAAAAAAAAAAAAATATTTTTTGTATTTTGTTGTATTGTTCATATTCATATTCATACTTTATTGATACGAAATATTTTGGTAGCCAATAGTCTGATATTGGGTTGAGATTTGATATGATAAGTTGATAGTATTTCTATGTACACTTGCATTGGCTAAAAGTAGTTAAATAATTTGCATTTGTATAGCACGTTTTATATGTAAATTGCATAGTGCATTTCAAGTTTTTTTTAGAAATGTTCATAGTTATGCAGATCAACGTATATACCAATTAGAGAGAAAAAAATAACTTAGTTACATAGAACTGATATTTGCAATTTTACTTGCTATATATGGATGTATTTAAATCAGAAATTCTCTTGTGATATTTGGTACTTTGGGCATACATGTATTTGTCTAATCATGAGGATACCTATTTTTTATCAGAGTACTAGAGTTCTACTGATGCAGTCCAAATTAATGATTTTCTATGTCAACTAGTTTAAATGTAGTGTATTAACACTCTTATCTAATGATGGTTGTTGTTCTGGGAACTCGCTGACCATCCGGAACAAATATGATTTGTTTTTTTCGGGGCGGGGATGTTAACGGGCAGTTTGCATGGTCAGCGAGTTACCGTCAAATATGTACGACTTATCTCCCTTTGTACACATACAGTTTTTGTACATCATTTACGGAAGATACTATCCGGTATTGTTTTGTGTATATAGACACTCTCTCTGTAAAATATTTGAAGAGAATGACGTTGGTTTAGCTCCGAGTTGTTTTTATTTTATTATTTGCCTACAATATATACGAGCAGTTCCTTACAGTGAGGTGAGTGTGTCGTACATAAATCACTTTAATGTTCAAAATATGAGACAGACAATTAAATAACCACCCTTATTTTGCAATCTGGTACCGTCTTGTTATACATTCGTATTTTGTCGATTCATTTTTTCAGTAAATTTCCGAAAAATTGGTGATTTATAAAAATCAAAGAAACGCCTCTTTTCCGATCAGTCGAATATAACATCTGTTCTGGAAACGATTCCTTTCAGAAGGTGAATCGATGATATAACAATATTATCATGATTGTGAAAACATGTAACGTGACAAAGTCAAGAAAAAAGTCACACAAATAACACAGAACAATTATAGACAGACCCACAAAGAAAACTAAAATATTAATATGAAAATGGGAGCATCAGACGTGTCCCATGACATGTCTAAAAATGCTAAAAACACCATACAAAGACGTAGGGGATATACTAATTTCACTGTAAAGACAGTAAACTCTATTTTCGATATAAATTGTTAGCCCCTCGGTTTATCTGTTGCGTTTTTAAGGGTAGAATGGTCACTGGGTTTTTTATGATTGATTTCTGTCTCATTTTAGAACTGATTAGAAATGAAGCGGAAGAAAAAAGGACTTTGGTTACACCCTCCTAAAAGAGTGAAATTGTCAAAAGACCAGAATGAATCAACAGAATCAAGAGATTCAACAACAACTAATACACAAATTATAGATTTTCAATTTACAATAGCCCATGGAGTAGTGTTGGTTGCAATTGGCCCAGTGGTTTCTGAGGAGAAGATTTAAATGTGACGGACGACGGACGCAAAGTGATGGCAAAAGCTCACATGGCCTTTGGCCAGGTGAGTTAAAAAGGGTGCACTCGACTCGCAAGTGATAAAGCTTACCAGTTGCTTGCCCATGGTTGGTGGTTCTCTCCGGGTGCTCCGGCTTCCTCCACCATTAAAACTGGTCGCCATGATATAGCTGAAATATTGTTAAAAGTGGCGTTAAAACACAAAAAATAAAAATAAAATAAAAATATTTTTTAAATGTAAGTCGAACAATGAATGGTTATCTGAAAAGAATCGTGTCCATGCTCTGAAAGGAGGCGTTCTATACTTGTTTTACAATAATGGCACTTTATGTACATGCAAACTTTGATATAAACCTATTATCTATTTCAATGGAACTGTTATTGTCTTAAAATTGTTGTGTAATTGGTTTTGATAGACATGTTACTCGAGAAACATCACGTTTTTGAAATTTTCCTTCTTGGTGTTGCGTAGATATGTAACAAATATTTTTTGTGCGCTGAAAATAAAATCATCATCGCCCAGTGAGATCACGTAGGATTTTAATTCGATTTCTTGTATGTATATTGTGTTCCGTCATCTATGTTTTCAGTCACTAAATATGGCAATTAAAAGATGAATTGACAAAACGTACTCGCCGTCTGTTGTGAAAATAAATCAAAAGTCGTAATGGAAGCGTGTCCTGAATCGGAAAGGAGGCAAGAACGCCGATTTAATCGGAAAGGAGTCGTTATGAATATACACCGTGAATTACAAGAGGCAATTAAATTACATCTGAATAGATCACATTTGAGGCTACTACATTTTTGACGTAAGCGAGCATGTAACAGGGGTGGATCCAGGATTTCAAGTTAGGAGGGCGCACTTAAAATAATCGCGCCGAGCGGATCGAGGCGGGAAAATTTTTGGGATATTTCATGTGAAAAATCACGATTTTACGCAAAAAAATCATATTTTTCCAATTTTAGGGGGGGCGCCTGGTGCGCCCCCCCCCCCCCCCCTGGATCCGCNCCTGTGTAATATATTAGCAATTCTAATACCAGTAGAAAAATATAATGGTGGTTTGTCAGGTATACCATAAACTTTTGGTATTTTGTTTTTAAGCATTTGTTGGCAAAGAGAATTTATCAAGTCTGTTGGCAGATTGTTCAAGAGTCTAATAGTACTTGGGAAAAAAGAACTTTGATATAAACTAAGTCTTCCTGGGGGAATAGTGAAGTTGTTAGAGTTTCGTAAGTTATAGTTATTGGTTTGACCCACCGTAATAGGCAATAAATCTTGAAGATAATCAGGTGGCCACTGACTATGTCATAGAATAATGAGTTTTCTTTTTTCACGCCTAACTGAAAGTTTTTCCCACCCTGTTGCCTTATAGATAGACAGTATACTCGCATAAGACGTTAAACCGGTTACTATACGTGCAGCTTCAAGTTGAATTTTTTTCAAGCCGTTCTGAGTCAGCGAGAATACAATTATCCCAAACCTCTCCTGCATATTCTAAAAGTGGACGAATAAAAGTTAAATACATAGTTTCAAATCCGTTACGGGAGTATTTGTCACAAATGAAAACAGAAATGTCCGTATGTCATTATTTTTTATGACAATTACATTCCTTTTCTCATTCATGCCTAATAGCCGGGTTTTTAACAAGAGTAACAAAACAGGTACCACTAGTCGAGCAGGAACTACTTGCCTTTCCGGAGCACCTTTCTTTCTGTAAAGTTGTGTCCGCCACTGTTTGGCGCTCCACTGGCTATGTCAGTGTATCAGAGTAATGTTTCGGACGAGTTGAACTTAAACTGAGTTTACGTGTTACAAGTACTTGCATGTGCGGGACCTTTTACAATCTTCATAAGCCACAAAACATGCAGTCCAGATTTACAGCAACTGTCACAAACGACCCACCATCGCTCGCGAAGTGTACAGGTATATACAACATTATATATAAACAGCTAAAATATCATTACTTTTAAAATCATAACATTCTTGACACAAATTACTTAGCTTTAAAAAGATAAATGTCACCATCCATTCATAGCACTAGACTGTCACTAAAATCTAAACAATTCACTGTATATAAAAGGTAAAATTCAGATCCATATTAGCAGTTCATATATTCTTAGGATTATCTCAGGACGCACTCATCTTAAAAACTTAAAGGTTAAAGGATAAAATCGACTGCGAGCGCGTCTAACCCAATGCCCAGAATCCTGCCTCACCCCAGCTTGATGTCTAGCTTGGTACATCTTTCTCTATGTCATGCATAACAAAATCCTCTGGAAATTGTCTCTATTTGTTTACTAATGTCTCTACTTTGTAACTTAATTGGTATAGAAGAATATCAACTGTAGCAATAAGTTGTGATCTGCAATATAGTTGGAAATAGATAATAAATACTAAAGTTCTGCACCATATTTCTCAGGCATTGCAAAAAGGGTAGTCTGATATTTGACAAATTTGAACAGTTCAATATATAATGTTCTTGGTCTTCTATTCCATCTGCACACATGTAGCATAATGGATTCTCACATGAACCATAAAAATTGGATCTATCTTTTTGTAGAACATACACACCTGCAGCCAGACGAGCCTTGATGCTTGCTTTCTTGATTGCAGTAGAGTTAAATCCTGCCGAGGACCATATATTATGAATTTCTCCCGGTATCATAGTACAGTTCAGATAAGACAAACTTGTTTTTGTTTTTGATTCATTTTCAATAAGTCGTTTCCAATGAAGATTGATCTTTGACCTAACTGTTCTCTTCCAAACACCAGGTGATGGTACAGTTTCAATTAATGAGTATATTGAGTCTAGTTCGTACTTATCCAGGATATTTTTGACAAATATAAACCAGCTATTGGAAGTATTTGGTTTTACGAGAATCTGTCGAATACAAATTTCTTTCTCAATACAGTCGTTTCTTAGTATATTTCCTAGCCTGACTAAAATCTGGTAGTGTATATCCGTCTCAATTGGTAACTGACCTGATATCAGATAAACAGCTGCATCAGCAGTTCTTTCTGGCAGATTTTGCAAACACATTAACATATTTTTATGAAACTGGTTGAGAGCATCAATATCTTTCCCTTAAGACTACCGATTCCAAGCCAAAAATCAATCTCGGCTGTACATATGTATTCCAAATATTTATTCCTACTTCTGGATTTACACCATTATAGCCGTGAAGCCCTGCACCCAACAGAGCGTATGAAGTCCTGCTTGCTAACTTAATCCTTTCAGATATAAGGGACGGACCATTTAACTTGCAGGGGGGGGGGGGGGNTATGGTTTTTTTTTCTAAAAAAAATATTCTGATTCCCAATGTTGCTGAAACAAATATTCTGATTTTGGTGGAAGAAATAAAATAATCTAATTCCGAGTTTTTGTCATATAACCTAATGTTAGATTCTGGAAAAATATTTCGCGCTTTGCGCGACAAAAAAAAAATTCTAACTCTTGTGTTGTCCCAAAAAAACATTTTTTCACGAAAAAAAACCCATAACCACCCCCATTGCAAGTTAAATGGTCGGTCCCCAAGACAAGACTTATTTGCATTCCTCTGTATACCTATATGGGTGTAGTTATCAACCTGCTCTAATGGCTGGCCATGTAATTTTATGTTTACTCTGTCGACCTCCTTATTCTTAGCATTCATTACATAATCTTACTTTTAGATTCAGATAATAGATATTGCTCGGTATTGGCAAAATCTTCCTGAATCAGCAACATAGTTTGTAAATCAGTTAGACTTCTAAAGATCAGCAAAATGTCATCTGCACAGGCAGGTGATCCTACATATATGGAGCCAATCGTGGAGCTTTAATGTTCTTCTTCAAGCGTTTTCAATAACGGATTGATAAAGACTTTGTATAGAAGAGGCGATAAAATACCACCTTGTCTAACGCCTTGTTCCTCATGGAAAATTATAGAGAATTTACCTCCCATTTCACTTTCGAAGTTAGATCTTTATACCATTCATCAAGTATTTTCCAATCACTATCTTTTATTCCAGCATTATGTAATCTGCGGAGTATTGATGTTTACCATACAACATCAAATGCTTTTGTCGCATCAATAAAAACAGCGTACAATGGATGACCTTCATCTAGCGCATCGGCTATTGCTTCAGTAAATATTAAGCCAGCATTTGTCGCAGGGGTATTCTTTGTGAACCCTTTCTGTAGTCTACTCTGTTGGCTATCCAAAATGTCAATAATTTTTTACTGTACTAGTTTTTCGAAGACTTTTCCAATGATGTTACAAACAGTAGTTCGTCGTTACGAGTTTGGGTCATCTATTGGTTTTCCATGCTTCTTGAAAACTGGAGTAATAATTCCATGGTTGAAAATATCAGGAATAATACATTCTTCATAAATTTTATTAAAAGGTTATTCCAATGTGGTTACTACAATAGGTCCATCATTCTTTAAATGTTCTGCTATTATGGATAATTCATCTGGAACTTTTCCATTACTCATGGTTCCAATAACTTTCTGAATTTCTGCAACAGTTGTAAACTTGCTTTCAACTTGAACTTTACTATATAATTTACGTAATACATCAATATTTTTTCTACTAGGGTCTTGTATTCTTCATTACAATTTTCGCTACAAGTACGTGGCTTTACTTAGTTTTTTTCAAAATAATCTGCCCAAGCATTTTCAATTGCCTTAGATGTATCATGTGTCACGTCATCAACAACCAGTCTTGATAGTCTCCGTACATATTTGTTTCTTTGTCTTTGGATTAATTTATAAAATAATTTCTGATTATTTTTCTGACTTTCCATTATTTCAAAATAAATTTGATTTCGAGTAATAGCTTCTGCTTGCCTTTGTGCTCTTCTAAGCCCTCTTTTAACATTTTTACACGCATCATATAGTGGATTTTCAAGCCTCCCACTCCAGCAATCTTCCACCGCCAGTGGGCTTCTCTGCTCTTATAAACGAGGCACTTAATATCACTATTCCAAGGTTTATTCTTCTTTCTATCATTCCGTTTCTTAACAGGTTTTACATCTCCAGATTCAATTGAACCTTCATTTAACATTTTGGCAAATTTGACCAGTTGTTCATCAGTGTTCTTAAGATTCAAAATGTTCTCTTTTTCACATTTGTCACTTAACAAAGTTTGATATTTTAGGGTATCTACTGTATTCCAGCTGATTCTGTTATTTATTACAGTTGATAACACTTCACTGTCTTGTATCTTACCATTAGGGCTTCTAAAATGACATATAACTTGACCAGTCACAGAATCATGTGTTGATGTGTTTCCTGGTTCACGCTTTAAAATGTTCATATCAAAAATAAGAGCACCATGTTTAAAAGGTAAAATATAGTCTATCTGTTGCGTCGATGCACCATTAAAATGATAAAAAGTCATTCCAGTAGGGTAGTTAATTGGCAACACAAGCTGTAACTCTTTCATGGCGTTGATAAATGTCTGATCTCTAGACGTAAGGTTTCCACGTATAAATGACGCATTTAAGTCACCCATAAGTATACAAGTATAGTTGTCATATTTAATCATGATTTCACGGATCTGATCAATACAAGCCTCGTACAAACTGTCATTTGCTTTTGACCCTGTAGTTGGCATATATACACCCAAAATACAAAGTGGCGAGTCTACATTTACCAAAATACCACAAATCCTTTCATTATCATCTTCGATTGGTACGATATACTGATCAAATTCTTTTTTCCATAGTAATGCACTACCACCCCAGCCTAGGATACGCTGCCTTGCAGAGATAGGATTATTCTCATCAACACATTTGATGAAGCATGAGTAATTATGACTTTGTGCAAATTCTTCTAATTTTCCTTTTTCAAAAGTAAAAAGCCAATGTTCTCGCAAAGCTAAACTATCTACTGATTTAGAAGTGTTGATAAGTATACATGGTTGGAATTAAAGTTCTCGACATTAAATGTGGATAGGGTGACATTCCTACTGTTGGTTGAAGTGGTTTAACGTATGTTAGGGGGGTGGGGGGGGGTTGTTCACTTGTGATTTTCTTTGTTGCTGATTTTTCCTGTAATGACGGTTTTTCATATGTCGATTACAAGGTGGTTTTCTTCCTCCCCTGCGATTCGATAAAACATATTTGTTTTCTCTATTGGTATCAGAATTTACAGGCATCGGATGTGGAGTATCATTTAATAGTTGTATTTATACAAGATGACAACTGTTTGGAATTACTTGTTTTTTTCCCGAGCATCTTGATTTATAACTAAGGGTTCTACTATACTATTTCTATTATCTTGGCAACTAGACTGTGTTTCTTTAGTATGGTACTGGTTTTGATTATTACAACTACATTTTCCATCATTAATATTATTATTAATGACTATATTCCTATCCCTATCTATAACTTCAAAGTGTCTTAATTTATTTTCGAAAACTTCAATCCTTTTTTCCATTTCAAATTTCAATCATTTTACTATATTGATTTAAATCAATAACAGGAGCATCTATATCATTATTTTTCAAACTACTAGTAGAAGTAACCATTGACGACAAGTTTTTGGACTGTTTCAAGTCATTTATATTTTTTCTAATTTTACAATATAGGCTTGTGCTGTAGAAAGTTTCAAAAGGGCTTCATTTAAC
Organism: Gigantidas platifrons; assembly: GCA_002080005.1. NCBI lineage: Eukaryota > Metazoa > Mollusca > Bivalvia > Mytilida > Modiolidae > Gigantidas > Gigantidas platifrons. The sequence goes on from MJUT01043152.1 coordinate 220,172, forward strand.
TCTGTTTCCTTCTTTTTAATAGTACTTTCCCTGTTTTTAAGCTCTTTATCCTTTAATTTTAAGGATTTTTCCATCTCAATGAGATTACTATATTTATCAAAGTTAATGTTCGAAAGGTCTGTATTGATATCTGTGTCTACATAGTGAACGTCCACAGCAGTTTTGACAGAAGTTTCATCAAATGATAAATCAGTATTTTGAGTACCAGAGTCTCTTGGAACTTGTAGCTCTATAGTTAGCATATATCACTACATGATCTATATGAGGAGTTGTCATTCTCTTCTATGTTTAATTTGTTGTTTATTAAGACCTTCACATTTATAATGCGACCAAGAGTTACAGTTATCACATAATACTGCCTGTTTTACACAGTACATGTCACAGACTAAACAATTCATTTGTTCACCGGTGTTAATTTTTGGCATTATGGCTAGCTGAGAAGCAGCTGTTCTTAGACTACCATAAGAAGTACTAGATGTAGATTAAGACACAGATAACAAGTCGTGTTCAGAATTTGTGGCTGATGGAAGCTTTTTTAACTTCTTAGATTTTGACCTTTTATTATTTAGAATTTTAGACAATTGTTCCTTTAAACATCTTTTCATTACATCAAAATTACCAGAGTTATTCATCATTTCAATAATTAAAGGTAGGTGATCATCAATAAGAATATGTAATTCACTGTAGAGCCGGGTTGTTAAATACAAGTTTATTCTATATAGTTCATACATGTGATAAAGTTGCTATGCTACAACTGGAGATTTGCAAATTTTTGGCTGGAGATTGGGTCTCATAACTGGAGATTTTTTATCGACGTTTTTATCGACCTATTTGATGCGCGTTTTTATAGTTTATTGATGTTTTCCTTTTGTTTGTTTCAGTATTGAACCAACTGCATCCCATTTCAATATGCATTTGTTTACATTTCTGTCTGAAGTAGTGTTTCATATGATGAATGAAGATAAAAACTGTATTTATAATTTATTCATAATCATTCATAAGGTTATAATAAAACAATAATAATGAAGACACAGTCATAGAGCACTAAAATTAAAATTGAACATATACTAGTATAAATGTCAACTGTTGGTGTTGAATAAACAGAGCTGTGTTTCTGCTTATGGGTGTTGGTCTCCATGTGTTTGGTCAGGTCATTGCGTCCACCGTAGCAAACTTTGAAGTCAGTTTTGCAGGTAGTACAATAGGCGAAGTCTGGACCTTTACTGCTAACCTTGCACCACTTGAATTCGGACTTCCAAGCCTTCTGGAACTTGGCAAGGTACTTGGTCTTCTTTGCTGCTGGTGCATTGGGCGATAGCATGCGTTTCGGCATTTCTGTGGTTTATCAATTCCATCCTGGAACTTAGTCCTTAAATAATACTTTGATCGGCTTTGGTCCCAAACAAGCCATAACAACTCAATCCGAGATGAAATCATTATACGTTTGATCGAAATAAAAAGTTTTCCTCGGCATCAAACGTTGTCCGACTAGTGTTTGCACAACGGTCTATAACTATTTTTAATTGCCGCTATCACACTTCTAATCATCTAAGCGTGTGCCACAAACACACTTCCTTATCCCCAATTAACTGTCAATCAGTGGATAATTGTTGTATAATCATCAACACCTTAATTAATCACCATGACCCAATCTACCTGTAAAGGTGTCAAACAATCTGGCTTTACAGATTAACAACCGGATATCATTAAATATGACATTCACCTTTACCATTCGTACCTCTCGGCGTTTTTCTTCAGCGCGGGAGTTACAATTGGGGAATTTCCAGAAATATTGATCGCAAAATGTAGGTTAAAATTTTTTTGTACTTGATTTTTTTCACGGGCGGAAGATTTTGAAAGTTGACGGGAGGGACGGAAGGGACCCTCGAAATCGGGAGAATAAGGCTCCCGCCGGAAGGTTCACATGTATGATAGTTGGTTATTAGCACGTACTACTGAAATCGTTTCTTCCGCAGTGTTCATACCATTTATAGATCGACGCAACCCAGGTATCCATTTAGTATCTGGAAACGGATTAGAGTACATGATACTTCGTAATACAGAGCGGAAGGCTTCAAATACGGCCGCAGAAAAAATAATTACAAGATTTCCATGTTTTAATTCTACAAATACATCTTCACGGGATGCAGATTCTAGCTTTTGTTGTAACGCCTTGTCTGGATTTATGTTGTAGTTTGCTCTGGACTGGGTAACTGTATTTCTAGATGGTGTGAACGGTTTTTTGGGTTGACGTAACCTGACAGCTCTATTGGTTTCCATTCTTTCATACATCGACTGGTACAACGCAAGAAGGTGGGTGAGGACAAGGGACCAGACCAAGGGGAAGACAAAAAGTTTAAAAAAAAAATTAATTTAAAATTATTTTTTTTATAATAACATTATAACTACAACTTTGATAGTATAAAAATTCAGGCTAGCAATGACAACATGTGCACGGTTACAAGTCTATGTACAACGTAGGATGTTAAGAAGTAACTATAGTGTACCTATCATGCGAATCCAGGCAAATATAGTACAACGTGCGTGTTAATAAGTGATTAAAAAATGTACGCAGAAACACGAGGTCGGCCTATAAAAAATAAAACCTGTACACAAACGAACATATTAAAGACAAAATAAAAATGGCCGACCTGTGCGGGAAGGTATTGTCACCAGCAAAGTCCAAAATAAGACGACAGTGAGAAGTGGTGGGATTAAAAGTTATAGAATTTGTAAAAGCATTAGAATCTATTACTGGGAATGACATGCAACCACTATACACATTAAAATATCTTCAGAATCTTGCAGAAATCGTCAAAATGCTGGAGCGCAAAATTTTGCCGTCCTCTTCTTCTCGCACATGCGCACCAGAGTTCATCTCAGGCTTTGTGTAGGTTTATATATATATATGACAACTCAACGTCCTGGCTTGGCACAGTCACGTCAATAAAAAGAGGCGGCACTAAACTAAGTTTTATGGACCCAATCCTCCCCTCTTAATGTAATGATACGGTCGTGCTTTCCACGTGTGAGTAAAATGTCAACCCTCGCACATTCCGAGTGAACAGAGCTGTTATAAAGATACTTTAATCTTGAACATTATGCACAATATAAATATATCTAATTTGTGTCATGTGTATTATCTCTGTTAAAGAGAGTCGATGTCCTCAATCCTCATTTGAATGTTAGATCATATACAAGGCCATGGTCAGACATAATGGTACAATAGTCATTTTAGATCCTACATCTAATTGTCATTACAATCCCTCGAGACAACACTTCTCAACACTTAAGATCTTCCAAACAACTTTTTGAAAGATAAGAGGAGACCATTCTTTAGAAATCATTGACTTAAAATAGTTTAGTACACATAAGACGCTAACGTTTATATCAACCTCTGATACATGTATGTCAGTGGCGTAGCTATCCTTGGTCTAATAGTTTAGTACACATAAGACGGTAACGTTTATATCAACCTCTGATACATGTATGTCAGTTTACTTGGCCTAATAGTTTAGTACACATAAGACGGTAACGTTTATATCAACCTCTGATACATGTATGTCAGTGGCGTAGCTATCCTTGGTCTAATAGCTTAGTACACATAAGACGGTAATGTTTATAGCAACCTCTGATACATGTATGTCAGTGGCGTAGCTATTCTTAGTCTAATAGTTTAGTACACATAAGACGGTAACGTTTATTTCAACCTCTGATACATGTATGTCAGTGGCGTAGCTATCCTTAGTCTAATAGTTTAGTACACATAAGACAGTAACGTTTATATCAATCTCTGATACATGTATGTAATGTTTATAGCAACCTCTGATACATGTATGTCAGTGGCGTAGCTATCCTTAGTCTAATAGTTTAGTACACATAAGACGGTAACGTTTATTTCAACCTCTGATACATGTATGTCAGTGGCGTAGCTATCATTAGTCTAATAGTTTAGTACACATAAGACGGTAGCGTTTATTTCAACCTCTGATACAAGTATGTCAGTGGCGTTGCTATCCTTGGTCTAATAGTTTAGTACACATAAGACGGTAACGTTTATTTCAACCTCTGATACATGTATGTCAGTGGCGTAGCTATCCTTGGTCTAATAGTTTAGTACACATAAGACGGTAACGTTTATATCAACCTCTGATACATGTATGTCAGTGGCGTAGCTATCCTTAGTCTAATAGTTTAGTACACATAAGACGGTAACGTTTATTTCAACCTCTGATACATGTTTGTCAGTGGTGTAGCTATCCTTGGTCTTATAGCTTAGTACACATAAGACGGTAACGTTTATATCAACCTCTGATACATGTACGTCAGTGGCGTAGCTATCCTTGGTCTAATAGTTTAGTACACATAAGATGGTAATGTTTATTTCAACCTCTGATACATGTATGTCAATGGAAGTAGCTATCCTTGGTCTAATAGTTCAGTACACACAAGACGGTAATGTTTATTTCAACCTCTGATACATGTATGTAACGTTTATATCAACCTCTGATACATGTATGTAACGTTTATATCAACCTCTGATACATGTATGTAGTGTTTATATCAACCTCTTATACATGTATGTAACGTTTATATCAACCTCTGATACATATATGTAACGTTTATATCGACCTCTGATACATGTATGTAACGTTTATATCAACCTCTGATACATGTATGTAACGTTTATATCAACCTCTGATACATGTATGTAGCGTTTATATCAACCTCTGATACATGTATGTAGCATTTATATCAACCTCTAATACATGTATGCAACGTTTATTTCAACCTCTGATACATGTATGTAACATTTATATCAACCTCTGATACATGTATGTAACGTTTATATCAACCTCTGATACATGTATGTAATGTTTATATCAACCTCTGATACATGTATGTAACATTTATTTCAACCTCTGATACATGTATGTAACGTTTATATCAACCTCTGATACATGTATGTTTTAACAACTACATGTTTTGTATTACTCTTACAATACAGTTAATGTAGTTGTTCTAATTATTAGATTGATTTGATTTTGATTTTTGGTGTTTAATGCCACTTTCAACAATATTTCAGCTATATCATGGCGACCAGTTTTAGTGGTGGAAGAAGCCAGAGTATCACCGACCATGGGAAAGCAACTGGTAAACTTTATCATATGCGGCTGCGAGTCGAGTGCACCTTTTTTTGTAATTTACAAAGCCGGGTGTGAACCCGCGCCGTATTGGTGATAGGCTTGTATGAGTTGTTAGGTCCAACGACCTAACTCATTGAGCCACCTGGGCCCCTTATAATTATTAGAATAAAAACAAAGCTTTACTGAGATTTAAAAAAAAAAACACAATACAAGAAGAAAACCACTGAAACTAGTATTCCCAATTATAAAAGTGAAGTCGTCACTTCGACGGTGTGTTATGGTCATCACCATGACTTCATTAACGGTTACAGAGTATCTGTCACATGTGTAAACGGAAATGTCTGAATGTGGTTATGGCAATTAAAGTCCTTTCCTCATTTATGCCTTATCACAGGGCAAGAGTAACAAAAAAGGTACCACTAGTGGAGCAAGAACTACTTATCTTTCCGGAGCACCGGAGTTCATCACAGGTTCTGTGTTCGTAATCTTTAGTTTTTTTAATAATTTGTAGACATAATATGTCCTGGTCATTTTGACCGTTTGTCCTTTTTCTCTTGACCATTGCGTTGTCGGTCCTTCGATTTACGGTTTCTGATTACTTCTTTGGTATCTTCACACATTTCTTGATATTCTTGATGTCCCGGCAGTGTGACACATGGATATTCTTGATGTCCCGGCAGTGTGACACATGGATATGAGAGCACATTTCTTGATATTCTTGATGTCCCGGCAGTGTGACACATGGATATGAGAGCAAGGAACCATATGTAAGGAAAAGATTGGGATAATTCGCATTTTTCTAATCAAAGGGAAATAACTCAATTCATTCCTGGGTATTTGAATAGTGTACATTTGTGAGATGCATGAACAGTCAAATTACTTATACAGAAAAAGCAACAAAACAGCAAATAAAACTAAACTTTATTAAAGGACTTTTCTCTTCATATAAAATGGAACAATTTAAAAATAAGTTTATGTACAAACAAACAATCTACAAATGTTCTATATTATTTATGCAAGCAAATCAACAATTCTGGGACACAAAGATCTGAGAATCATTGAAAGTATATCTTCCTCCTGGATATAATATGGTGAGAGAATTGACGAACATGACATAGATGTAGTATTTTAGAAACTGAATGTAGAGTTCCAACAAATCAAGACATACATTACAATCCTGTATGATATTTTTTTATATACCAGAACACAAATAACCTATTATTTTACACAATGTACAAAATATTGAGCAATCTATTTTTTCAATGAAAAAAATAAAAATCTAAAGAAAAGAAAAACTAGAACATGTATTGTAGTAGCAATGACTTGTAAAATTATACTTTGCTGAAATTTTAGAAAAATAAAAAATCTGAACTATTTTGAATTTATCCACAATAAGATTACTGAGAAATAAAATAATGCAGACAATAAAAAAAACTGATAACTAATAACAATGCAGTAATATATTAACTGCAGAACTGTAGCTCTGATGTGCTTTTACAAAAATCATAAGAGCTAGGAGTTCCACAGCTAAGTGACATGCATGTATGTACAAGCAAAACAAAAGGACAACTATTATGTATTATCAGCACCTGAGTAAAGGAATGATTAAATGTTAAAATAATACATGTATATATAAACTAACCAATCCTCTAAACAAATATAGGTTCTACTTATTTATCTTTACAAATATAAAAGATGAGTAACACTTTTGAATACTTAAATGGAGATTCTGGGCTATGGGGGTTATGGTGTTTAACGCCACTTTCAACAATATTTCAGTATATGGTGGCGGTTGGAGATTCTGATTTTTTTTATACAAGTCTAATGTTTTAATGAACTTAATACATATAATACTACTACAATAACTAAATGTATCACACAACAGGCATGTGCTATTGCATAATTGTACAATAATTAATAATTTCAATGTTCCAATATTCCTACTGGTTAATTACTAAACTCCATGTATGACCCCCCAAAAAATGGTATGTCCTATTTTTGTATTCTTATCACATGATCTGTTTTATGTTTCTATAATTATGACTGTTGTAATTTTATCAAATGTCACTTATTTTTTTTTTATTCACATTTTGCAATGATCCTTGTTTAGTCACTATTACTTTAAAAATTGTGTAACTGAATAATTATTACATGCAGGTAAACAGACAAGATTTCTGTTGTAAGTCTGATTTCGTTGTAGTATTACTGAGGACTATAATATTTTTGTCTTTGTCTTCCTGCTTTGTTGGTATACAATAATACATGTTCAAGTTATAACAGAAACTACATCATTGTAGGTACCCCTTATACTGTTTCATCTACAAGATCTAAACAAGCTGCATCAGCAACATATAAAACCAACAAGGAACCAGGGTATTACCCACAATGCTATAGTGTCTGTAATAATTATGCCGCGTTTATTTAATTGTTGTAAGTGGTTCCTCTACATCCCGTGGTACATTCCTGTATGGCTTGTGTTTGTAATAGTTGTAGGTTATACACAACATAACCAAGAAGACACATGCCAAAGAAATACCCACAACTAATCCAATGATTCTTTCAGTGTTTCTCTCTGAATCAACATCCGGGTGAACGTAGTGTGTTTCTGAAAGTAGAAATTGAATAGTGTCGGATACTTAAGGTGTAAGCATGAACAATTTCCTAATACATATGGTACCAATATTCATATTTAACATGGTGAAAATATTTATTAATTTTCGATTATTTTTTACGTCAGTTTGCAATATGATTAAAACCATGTTAAATACACAACACTCAATAGTTTGGTTTGGTTGGTTTTATGATGTTTAACGCCACTTTCAACAATATTTCAGTTATATTGTGGCGGTCAGTTTTATTGGTGCAGGAAACCGGAGAAGCCAGATAAACCACAGACTTGTCACATGTCACTGACAAACTTTATCACATAATATTGTACACCTCGCCCTGAGCGGGAGTCGAAACCACAACATCAGTGGTGATAGGCACCGATTGTAAACCCAACTACCATATGATCACGGCCATGACCCCCTCCCCACAGTACGCTCAATATCACCATATGTTAAACACTATACGTCAGTAGAACCATGAGGCGAGTCCAGGATATAATTAGATTTCTGATTCTTACTACGTTTTAAAACTTGTTAGCAGAGAAGTAACTAATACTAATTTCAGTCTTTGGTTTGACACAACATACGATCCAACATTTGATCGACTGCACTCCAGGGGAGCACGCAAAACATGTCTACAGAACATGTTTTATTTCATGCTTTAGTATCTAAGGTTACAATTAGACATTGGAATTTTGACAATTGTGTGTTATCACCAGCACATGGTCGGGAGGTGCGGGACCCAATGGTTCTCTGTAAAACCTGTAGTAGGTTGTTGTGTGTACTTGAACAGCAGATAGTAGATAACTCCAGCGCCCGCCCAATTGGGAGAATTTGGTACAATTGGCTTAAGGCCGACCCTGTACCAACAAATCCCACAAACATCTCATTTTAATCAGATTGGTTTCATGCATAACTATGTACGGGTCAAAACTTCTAAGAATAATACATGCTGGAAAGTTATATATATATATATTAGCAAGTCAGTGAGCAACCAAGAAGAAATGCATATAATGTAATCACATTAATAAAGACAACATGGTAACCTCCAGTACTGATATACAAATAATTAAATCAGTAAGACCACCTAGTAATACACGACAGATGTGTTTAATAAGGAGTAAATCTATACGACTACCAGGTACAATATAACACGTGTGGTTGGCTGTGGAATGGTAGATCTTAGACATAACAGCTATGGTTCTACAGCTACATATGTGATGTACTTGATATGCTTGGAATTAAGTTTTTTTGGTTAATCTAACACTTTTCTTAAAATTTCCACATATACATGAATTTGTGTACATCCTTGGAAAATAAGTATTGAGTTTTATGTTTCCATGGCATCTTTTGTTACATCATTGTTATATTGTTTTATCTTGCCTTTGTTCTTATTTATGACTTCTGATTACCTTATTGGTATCTTCAAATTCTTCTTATTAAAGAAAAGACAATATAATATGAATTGGTATGTTGGTCTTTTATGTTTTATGCTGTGCTTACTACATCAATCATGTTAACATTGATTAAGAAACTTCAAAGTCAACTATCCTTCAGCTGCAGAACTGTAATTCTTGTTGGAGTTTTGTTGTTGCTTTTTTCGTTTTTTTGTGTTTCTATATTTTTTTTTTATTGTCAAGTGACCATGGATCTATCTATGGTTACAAATCAAAACTCTATAAAGAACTATGGTTCTGCAGCTAAGTTATAATTGTACTTTTAGCCTTTTCAGGCTCTGATTGATTGATTGGTCGTCTGATGTGACCTATTACCCGGATGTTGTTATATTTTAGTAGATCATCTAATCCACAATTTAAGATCTTGTATATATTTAACCTACCTAATTTGTCATCTCCGTAGATAATGGGAATGATGAAGGACAAAGCAAAAAATGCACAGCTCTCTAATGATATCATCTTTGTTATTGGTCTGCTGGAACTTCCGTCACTGAAAATAAAATACAATACGACTGGAGATAAATTTAAAAAAACAATGGTTTCTTGATGTAGTGTTCAATTGATTTGCGTTTAATGACAATTTCAAGAGGCATCGCGGTCTTGATCGTATGGTAGTTGGATTGACAAATAGCTGCATTCAGTGCCTATCATCACTAACGTTGTGAGTTCAAGTCCCACCCAGGAGAGGTGTACTCGATACATGATTATGTGATTAAGCTTGTCAGTGACTTGCGGCAGGTCGGTGGTTTTCTTCGGGTCCTCCGGTTTCCTCTACCAATAAAACTGACCGCCACGATATAACTGAATTTTTTTTATATTGTTGAAAGTGGCATTAAATACCATAACCCTATGCCAATTTCAGCCGATTATTTCAGCTAAATCAATGTTTGCCTTATGACTACAAGTCTGTCTTCAACGTCACTTTTAGCAAGGGAGATAATGTTTTACTGTACAATAGTGAAATCATGTTGTGTAGCGTAGCAGGAACGACAACTCTGGATAGAGAATGTTGTGAAATAGTATGTCCGACATTTTATATAATCTAGAATCTTCTGAACAGAAAGAGGTTATTGAGACTTGTTAGTAACAATACCACTTGACCACACAGCTTATTAATTGTTGGTCATCTGAATGAACTTGGGAGATTTTTTAAAACGTTAAAACTGCAAATTTGGCTTGGAGGAAATATACTACATGTATGACATAATGCATTTCAAAATTAATTGTAACATAAATAGCATTTTTCCTTTGATGCTTTTATGCGGTAATCAACTTAAAAAGAGTGAACTTTTACAAACCATGTTTTAACATGAAGATCTTGATGTTATTCCATGATTTTGACGTCACATGAGGAGCTTACGTCATGGTTTAATATAAAGATCTACATCTTATTCCATGGTTAACGCGGACGTCGAAGTGAACACCCTTTTGTCAATCGCGTAATTTCTGTTACAAACTATATACCATGGATCTTATGAATGAACTTATTTAAACCAACTCATCCTTCGGATTCGTTGGTTTAAATAAGTTAATTCGTAAGATCCATGGTATATATAATAAATAAACAATATTTGTAGAAAGTTAAAAAGTTGTGTCACTGTTTTGGCCCTATGATATAATTATGGTTTATTTTCATTGCTCAAGGCAATTTTGAATTATTTAGAAAATAACAATTTATTAAAAAAAAAGAAAAAGGTGATATTTCCACTCCCCCACTCCCCATTTCATTACTTATACGGAAAGTTAATAGACTGGTGACTGTGATTAATACTATTAGGTTGACACCGGGTTAATGTTTCATAAATATCATTTATTGAACAAATTGCAAGTTTTTATGAGATACAAAAAATTACCAAAATGAGCTTTAATATCTCTTTAAAGTTATATATTGTAATAATTTTATCCCCAAATCTATTTTCAAAGAAATGTTCTATTAAGGAGGTTTTATTCACGGTATAGAAATATTGTACAAATACGATATAAAGGAATCCATTTATCTAAGATGTAAGTAATTAAAGTTATCCCCAATTCCCCATATAATAAATTTCACCAGGAACATATTTTTGGGGGATAATATTTATGTTTACACTACGTCCTTTTATTGGTCAACATGACAAGATAAAACTTGTCACGACACAATGTTTTCTATTATAATAGTCCGTCACAACATTATGTTCCGGTTCATTAACGGATGTGTGACCGAAATTGACCTTTGGCAATATGACCTAATAGTATTAACAGTATTTTGTATATACATGTATGTGTATATATATATTCAAAACAATATACATTATATTTATATCTTTAGAAATATAAAAACCCCAAACTATGTCCTTTTTCTATGTTTGTATTGTTAATGAAGCCTCATGTAGACCCTATGATTAGGCAAGGATTTATATAGTAGGACTTCTATATAAATCCTTGGATTAGGCAATAAAATGTATTCTATATGGACATATCATGATGTCAATCTGTCCACACACACTGCACATATAAAAATATATACACTCATTTCATCATGTGAATATTTTAAATAAATCGTAGTCAAAATCAGTGGTAGATTAAAAAAAAAGGGGGGGGGGGAGTTAAAGCAGTTCATGATTTCCCACACGTACCAAGGTAATTTAAAAATGTAATACATGTACCTCAGCTCTTATATAAACATAACAAGTATACCGGTATTTCACGTCTAACAAGGTCTATGTAAAATACATTGAATAGAGGAATTAGCATGGATTTTGCGATCCCCTGCGGGCCGCCTCCTTGAAAGACTATTCTAGCTAGAGATCTTAGTTGAAATAAGATGATCAAAATCAGGATTCCGGTGCAGCTACAACTAATAAGGTCTGGATTTAGACACCTGTCACATGCTCCTCCCCCCCCCCCCCCCCCCNCCCCCCCCCAGAAAAATCCTGGCTATGGACTCGTTTAGTGCATCCCTACCAAATCATACAGATATAACTGCCATCGCCATAAACATGCAAGCTCACTTTTTATCCCTCCATGCATCCACAATAAAACCACGAAAGTATAGCTATACTGCCACGAGTTTCAGAGGTACATGTGGACATGTATTTTTTATTTATTGTACATAAATGATCCACCCACGCCAGGTATTTGATCAGCTTGTGCGAGTGTAGACAAGATGGAAGGCAATCATGGTGTAGAAATACAATATGAAAATATATAATTAATGTACATATATAAGAAATGATCATAATATCTAACGAAGTGTGTAGTGGTGGACGAAAATAGAACACACTTGTACTAAAGCCATTCAACTCAAGGCAATATATAATGAGAGTAGATAAGATAGAAGTCAACCATGGTGTAGAAATGCAATATGAAAATATATAATTAATGTACAATACATGTATGCATCAGAATATCTAACGAAGTGTGTAGTGGTGGACGAAAAAAGAACACACTTGTACTAACGCCATGCAACTCAAGCCAATACATATCAAGCTGTGTATGTCCTGCTTGCTATTTCTTTTTCAGAAGCATGTGCCCAATGATTCCTTTTGTCATAAATTACCTATATCTTTGTGACATGCAAAGAAAGATATGAATGGCTGATCTCTTACCTCAGTACAAGTATTTTGACTTTGGTTTGACCTCCTCGCTACGTCTAGAGGTTAAATTCATTCTAAGTCACCACTCGTTATTAATAAGTAGAGATCAATCATGTACTATTAAGACATAGACAATTAATGAGTTTAATTAGGCTGTATAGATAATATAATCTTACCTTTATATATGTAGGGTTTCAACGTGTAGACGACAAACGGTATATTATAACTCACTGAATTACACACACAAGTATCGTATATACATGTATTACAAATTGTAGGGGATCAATAAAGGTGTAATAAACATTAACTTAAGCTGGCAAAATTTTACACCTGGCTTGTTTTAGAATTACTCAAATGGAAACGGCATTTTTTTCTCGATCAAAAAACATTGTAAAAAAATCTGTTACATTTTTTCTTCGCTGTTATTACAATTTTTGAACAAATTGCACCAAATTTATCATAATAATGTATCTTTCCAATTTCTGTCCGTTTCCTTTTTTCTAACATTTTTTTCTTTGAAGAAAACATGATCAATGTTTAATTTACAGCATGAAAATGAATCCACATTAATTATAAGAAGAATCCCTGGTTTGTTTCCTGTTCTCTCGGCTTATAGTAATATTCCTTTTCCTATTCGTATTAACATCATAATCAGGATTAAATTGTGACGAATTTTGACTTCATCGTCAATCGATACAGTGATACAGTGTTTCTCATACATTTCTGTCCTGGATGTTCTTGTGATATTTTCCCAGTTGTTTTCAGTTCACTAATTTAAGTCAGGTATGAACAATAATTCAGAGGTTAAAAGTTTTACAAAATAGTATCAAAAGAATCATAACCTGTTTTTCAAGTTTTGAAATAAGCGGTATCAAATAAAATCTAAATGATCTGTACTCTAGATGTTTTGTATAAAGTTGAATAGCCTCCCTGTGTCTACAGTTTCGGCTCTAGTGATTAATCCCGTCTTGACTGTCTTTGGGAAGCCACAAGGTAACGTAACTATTCTTTACTTAATATTAAAACAAATGATTTTTTATTGTTTAACAGCAAGTTGCATTTTTTCCAGCTTTATGGTGACAAGAAGAAGTTCACTTTTGATGTACTCTGATTACAATCAGATCTGTCAGGCTCCCCTTTACAGTCGATATATCGTGGAGTGAGTCCCCACACCGCGCGGCTGAGGGGGAGTAAGTGAGAGATCTCATCAATCAGATCTGTCAGGCTCCACTTTACAGTCGATATGTCGTGGAGGGAGTCCCCACACTGCGCGGCTGAGGGAGAGTAAATGAGAGATCTCATCAATCAGATCTGTCAGGCTCCACTTTACTGTCGATATATCGTGGAGTGAGTCCCCACACCACGCGGCTGAGGGGGAGTAAGTGAGAGATCTCATCAATCAGATCTGTCAGGCTCCACTTTACAGTC
>MJUT01043152.1:235887-261186 GCA_002080005.1 Gigantidas platifrons
CATCAATCAGATCTGTCAGGCACCACTTTACAGTCGATATTTCGTGGAGTGAGTCCCCACACCGCGCGGCTGAGGGAGAGTAAGTGAGAGATCTCATCAATCAGATCTTTCAGGCTCCACTTTACAGTCGATATATCGTGGAGTGAGTCCCCACACCACGCGGCTGAGGGAGAGTAAGTGAGAGATCTCATCAATCAGATCTGTCAGGCACCACTTTACAGTCGATATTTCGTGGAGTGAGTCCCCACACCGCGCGGCTGAGGGAGAGTAAGTGAGAGATCACATCAATCAGATCTGTCAGGCACCACTTTACAGTCGATATATCGTGGAGTGAGTCCCCACACCGCGCGGCTGAAGGGGAGTAAGTGAGAGATCACATCAATCAGATCTGTCAGGCACCACTTTACAGTCGATATGTCGTGGAGTGAGTCCCCACACCGCGCGGCTGAGGGAGAGTAAGTGAGAGATCTCATCAATCAGATCTGTCAGGCTCCACTTTACAGTCGATATGTCGTGGAGTGAGTCCCCACACCGCGCGGCTGAGGGAGAGTAAGTGAGAGATCTCATCTTCAGATCATTGTTGATGAGACAGTGTTTACTTTACTGTTCTAGGCGGAAGTTCTCATTTGGATTTGTACTGTGCTAACTTACTGAAACAAAATTCCACACATAGACATACGTGTACCAAAAATACAAATTTTGTCGCGACCGGTGGGGATCAAACCCACCATCTGCCACACTCGAAGCGTGTTCGCTATCCAGTAAAGCATGTAAATAGTTTACACTATATATTTTTTCCTTTTTACGTAGAATTCTAGTTCCTTGTACAGTTAAATGTAGTCTGTAGTAAGATGGGTTGGAGTGATTAAGTAACGTATTTTGCACATGCATAGACAGGGGTGGGGTTTGTACGTACGACCCCCTTTAGGAAACCAAGTACTAGTGGATTGAACTGTGACAACTGAATTTGAGATTATGGCTGAATTACGACAATCCCGATTTCTGTGGAACTAGCTAGAATTATATTAAAGTCCGGATTTTGACCCCTGCTGCAAGACTATGTCGCATGGCGAGTTTATCCCCCCCCCCCAAATAAAACCCCACATTAACCGCCGAAAAATCCTGGCCACGAACCTGTCATAGTATGTAATGTTCGCATGTCTTATTTCCGCAAAAAATATGTTTTTGTTTTTTATTTCAACGTTTAATGTTATTATGCTCCCACTGATGAAATATTACAATTTCAATGTTTTCAGTCATGTCGTTTTATCATAATCTGACTTTACACCCCCTATCAGTAAAATGAGAACAAACAAAAATAAGCATTTTTCATATACATTTTGTTACAATAAGCTGCAGTGAATCTATTTTTTCTATTTGTCTATAATTGTTTTACATTTATTTACCAAAAAAATCCCGCAACTCTGGATTAGTTTTCAATTAAAATTATAAATATCCCACTGGTAACCTCTTTGTAATTCCAACAACTTGTTTTTACCTGTGTACACATTTCACAACAACGCTACCTGTAAATGTAATTACACATGATCACACATTTCAAAATATCAAGTACTGTTTGTCAATTCTACTACGAGGTCTACTGACTATTTAATCTCCCTGGTTATCTTGTACACAGTCGCTTGAATTTCAATGATTTAAATAAAGAAAGAATAAGAATAAGAAATTTATTTACCAAATCAAGGACCCACAAGGGGCATAAGTATTACAATGATTAGATATTACAACAAATACAATGCAGAATAAAGGATTAATATTAACTCATATAAACATATACAAGCATTAATCCAACCAGATAGTATATAGAAACTATCTTGTAATATAATATAACAAGGCAACCTCAGCAGTCCAGAGTAAAACAAATATTGTATATAGTATATAGGACTCTGCCCATAATGGGACCATGATTGGTAAATAAAATATCTTATCTTATACACTATTTTTTTACTCTTCCTTTATCTAAATCATTAAAATTCAAGCGACTGTGTCTTGTATTACCTGTCACCAGGGAACAATTTTTTTCGGGTGTTGATCTTTGACTTGAATTTATAATAATATATTTAGCAACATCAATTTTACCTGAGGAGGCTCATGTACAGAAATATATGTTTATTTAGAATATGATGTAGGTAATTAAGTATCCCTTTGATATAAATCATTGTCACTTTGTGTCAACATTGTCATATCTCAATCAAATTCTTCTCCAAAACCACGTGACCAAACCTAATGCAGCCAAACGTGACTAAAGTGTTAGTTTGGTAGATATGATCAGATATGTTTCCAACTGTTGGAGCAGCTAGGCTTCAGGAATGGATAATATAACTACAGACAATAGTGCTAATTGATATTTGTCGGTTGGGAAAAAAATATATTGCACATTATTGCGGTTTGGAGGTTGGGGTTATGGCAAAAACTGGTAAAAAATAATGTTTGTGAGAAAGTTACAAGTTTTATTAAATATGTATAGAATTAAATCGTGCATTGAGCACAATAATGATATTGCATGGTTCTTCACATGTGATAAGGGTCAGCCGCCAATGAGAAAATGTATCGCCTTACCTATTATCAAATTTCCTTGCAGATTTTGAAGGTTTTCTGCCGCAAAACCAAATCAAAAAAGTCTTGAAAATTAAACATCTATGTCAGGAAGAGCTATGTATGTTTGTAATTATTTGCGTACTCCTCTATGGTGGTGATACTATTATCTCATCAGAAAGTGTCATTTACAAAACTCGTTAGATGTGTTTGAAAGTTATTTTTCGTAGTGGAAACTATCTGTAAATGTTAAAAAAAAAAGTGTTGTCAGTCCGAAATAACACAACAAACTTTATGGTACATGTATGGAGAAACATGTAGATACTCTATTTATATCAATACGAAATTAAGGATTTTATATATTTTTTTTAATATAATTAGGGTTATGAATATGGTGCTTAACGCCACTTTCAACAATATTTCAGTTATATCGTTCCGCTCAGTTTTATTGATGGAGGAAACCGGAGACAACCACCAACCTGCCACAAGTCACTGACACACTGTATCACATAATGTATCGAGTACACCTTGTCATGAATGGGGGTCGAACTCTCAACTTTAGTGGTGATAGGCTCTGATTGGACAGGTAGTTGTAAATCCAAGACTATGAAATTGGTATTTGCTTCTTCTCTGCTAAGCACGCAGCTTTAAGGGGAAAAAAACAATGATTGGTTGACATGGAAACAGGATAATATGTCATCCAAGGGACTATTGTTTCGTTGAGATAGCATTATGAAGATTTGATTTGATTTGATTTGATTTTTGGTGTTTAACGCCACTTTCAACAATATTTCAGCTATATCATGGCGACCAGTTGGTGGAGGAAGCCGGAGTAGCTGGAGAGAACCATCGACCATGGACAAGCAACTGGTAAACTTTATCACTTGCGGCTGCGAGTCGAGTGCACCCTTATTTGTAATTTACAAAGCCGGGCGCGAACCCACGCCGTATTGGTGATAGGCTTGTATGAGTTGTTAGATAATCCAACTACCTAACTCATTGAGCCACCCGGGCCCCCATTATAAAGACAACCCAGCTTGTTGGTCTAGTACAAAGAGGACAGCATCATATCATTGAATGTAACTTGTTCTCGTGATGATATAGCTGACAAATTGTTCATTTGACATGACAACCATCCAGTCACTTGACTGTCACATGTAACATTAACAATAAATAATGGGTAAAGTCATGAGTGTGTATCTTGTATATGGCTACCCCATACTTGCCAACCCTACCGATTTACGCGGTAGACTACCGATTTTTAATCTGTTCTACCGCCTACCGATTTTGAATAATATTCTACCGGTTTTGTAAAACATTACTGCTAAAAAAAATATACATTAAAAATCATGACAATCTGTACAAAATATTTTTGCCGACCTAAAAATAAACATGAAGTCCCATTTAAAACTGGTCTCCAAATTGCCTTCGTCTGTCAAGTACGATGCATATATGACAAAATCTGATGTATCCTACATTATGTAGATTAGCTAAGCATGTCGTTCTCATTCCGCACAGTAATGCCTACTGTGAGACCCTCTTCAGTATGGTAAAAAAATCTTACCACTGACATGAGGAGTCAGCTGGGTAGAGGTAAAGAGGGCCATGCAGCTACCAGTGTATACAGCGAAGTACACGGTATTAGGAACCCTTTCTGTGGACTTCTTACCACTAAAATCAATGTGTTTAAAAAGACAGACTGCCACGAATGGAATCCATCAAATGACCTTCTTAAAACAGCCAAATCGGCAACATATGAAGCTCTCAATCATTAAACATGAATTGATTTTGACAGTTAAATATTGATGTTTGAATTATCCTTTTCAATTAATAAAAAAAAATAAGTTGGTACACATATTTAGTTTCTTTTTATCATGAAAACCGAGGTATCAATTAAAAAAAACGTAGACTAATCCGGATTTACGAAAACACAAACACAGAAAGTACGTCACCGAGAAACAAAACAAGAACTACATACATATATTGTGATATAAAATGACAGAAACTGTATGGTAGTTTTTCAACCCCAAATGCTCTCAGAGTGCACCATTTTGCATCTATTCGTCAAAAAATTTCTGGGGGGGGGGGCAATCCCCCCTACCGCTTTTCTAGCAATAAGGGTTGGCATGTATGCAGTACCCATTACCACTCATGACAAATATATACTCATTAGAATCCATTACAGAAGTTACTGTCANATACCCATTTGAGTCCCCTCCTCTGAGAGTCCCGACTTTCCGGTCTACACAGAAAACTTGCCCTCCTCCCACTTTCCGGTCCACTTCTAAAGCTTATCCATTTCTCTCCTACTCCTCTGGACCTCTTGATATGGAAACAAATCAGACAATTTATGGTAAAATTTTTGTCTGCCCCTTAAAGAGTCAAGACTGTAACTGTTCCCTTTTTGGGGAATGTCTGGGTCCTCCTCTGATGGGTTTCTATTTACTGGACTATATAATCATTCTGGCAATACAGAATTATAATAGTCCAGTTGATGGAGATTATTTGATCCACTTTATATCAATGTTTTAATTGTCTTTTGTTGATTTACTATAATAAATCAGACTTGTCTTGTTATAGAACATTAGCTGTAAATCATGTTAAATCAATTTCTCTAAGACAAAACCTTCTCTACCAAATCTAGATCGATTCTGTCCATACCAGAATACAACTTATAATTTAAAAAAAATCATTACACATCTCCTTCATACAATCGTGAGAGATAAACGCATGTGAAGTGTACAAACCCCTTTGGACCCTAAGCGCAACACTTTTGTGAAGTGTCCAATCCCTTTTGGACCCCCAGACTTTAATATACAAAGTCAATTGAGAGACAAGGTGATGGAAAAATAGTATAACCTAAGGCCTGTTAACCAAAGGTGACCTTCATAGTACATGTGTCAGAAACAGACCGTTAACATTGTTATAAGGTAAGGAATTTGATATTGTTAAAAAATAATAATACTATCTTACTTTTAATTCTAAAACAAAATAGAAGCTTTGGATGTGTATCGATGTTACTTGCAATTGGTTATCCACTAATAATAGTATTTGTTTATGATTAAAATACAATTAATCATCGAATTAGGATATCTTTAATAAATGCACGAAATTAAATGCATGAATCAGAAAGGACACTAGCTAGCTTAAAGATGATAATACCATCTAAATTAATAGAGTGAGGTTTATTTCTGTGGAGTATAATATGTGTTCAAGGAGGTGAGTGAGTGATTGTTGTTTAACGCCAACTCAGCTATTTTTCAGCTATATCATGGCGAGAACAAGTTAATTTCCAATGAGTTGAAGATGAGGTCCGTTTTGTTCTAGACCAACACGCTTAGTTAGGGTTTTATGGTGCTAGCTCTGAAACAACAGTCCGCGGATAGACATGCCGCCCCACTCGGACACATTATCGTGATTTCGAGCCAACCAGTCTTTGCTCTTTCTCCATAATGCTACGTGCTAAGAAGCAACAGATACCAATTTTATAGTCTTTGGTTTGACCTGATCGGAGCTCGAACCTACGATCTACCAAACTCGAGGCGAGCCCGCGAACCATTTTGCCACCGACGCGGTCTATTTCTCCAAATTGCACAATCCAAAGACACTAACAAGTGGAGCGCCAACATAAGACCCTCTTATCAAATAACTCGTAAAATAATAGTCACACAATCCAAAGACACTAACAAGTAGAGCGCCAACATAAGACCCTCTTATCAGATAACTCGTAAAATAATAGTCACACAATCCAAAGACACTATTACAAGTAGAGCGCCAACATAAGACCCTCTTATCAGATAACTCGTAAAATAATAGTCACACAATCCAAAGACACTAAAATAGAGCGCCTTGCGACTGTTTAATTCAATTGGTATGCCTTTATAACATCGGGCGCATCGTATATTTGCGCACATTTGGGGATTTTTAAAATGTCACAATTTTGTGCATAATGTTTATATAAAATGTCAAACCCTAAAGCTAGATTCGTAGAAATTTAAAGGTCGTATAGACTCCAATAATGTATATACTTGTCAACTCTATAAATAATAGTTAACTGCCATTTTGACTTCTTACGTGTTTTTTCTTAATTTTTTGATTTGATGTGAAGGTTGTTTTTTTTATTGCGATTGTATTTTATTATCAACTATAAATTATGAACTATGTCTCAAGGTATATTCTGTCTCAAGTGGCTCCATTTTATTTCTTCGTTTGTCGTGTAATGAACATTTCAGAAATGACGATAATTTATGTACACTAATGCTCACATAAAAAGACTAGAGGCTCTAGTAGAGCACTAAAAATTAACCATTTTAAGATTTAACAGTAACTCGAATAATTCAAGCCCTTTCCGTCTCCGATTCTCTCCGCCTTCTGAGGTTAACCAGCGGCAGCGTAATATAACGACTGGATTATTCGGGTTACCTTAACAGAGTTAATTATGAAATATTATATGACGTGTAATTGTCCATACGATTACGTCACACCATAGATAAAAGTCTGGCAGTAATCCTTAAAATCAACCATAACTGATCATGAGGCAACCAAATGGTAAATTTTTAATATAATACAAATAACGAAGACCATACCCACTCGCCGCCAAACTCCTTATTTTTGATTCAACGTGATATTAACAAAAAAAACAAAAAAAACTTTATGGGACCCCTGGTCTGATGTAATGTATAACCCCAGGATAGTGTAAAAACGGACAGAAACTGTTTGTTTTAAAGAAATATCCCATGTTAGACTATGTTGTATAATATAACAATAGACATGAAACATAATTAATATGTGACACACAGAGACAAAGAAGAGGAGAGGTCAGTCGACATTAACATGTTTCCCTTGTCTGTTGATTTTGTTTTTTTTTACATGAAAAGTGTAAATAAAGCATAGAATTATATGTTTAGTTATTTGTTATAATCTCATATAAAATACATTGTTGTAGTACATTTGTACAATAGGCTATCATTTAAGAGGTATTTATTATTTCCAGTTTTTTATAATCAAAATTTTCAAACTTTTTTTTTCACGAAAACAAAATTAGTTGAAAACAAGTATGACAATTATACTGCACCAAGGACAGAAAAGAACGAAAACCACACGTAATGTATTTACTGTAATATTCAAGGTGTACATTTTATCATATGCATTGATTTTAGATTTAACAACAAAAAAAATAGTCTAATAATCTCTATTTTGCAGAAAATACCGTTGCCATGACATCGAAAATGTTGCCTGTATTATTGCTAGTTGTCTTCGTGTCATTGTGCCAAGCTACAGATGGTAAGATTTAATTAATATAATCTTCATCTACATTCTTTAATCGATATTAATTAGTTATTTTCCCATTAAATCCACTGAAATAAGATAATGATGGTATTTTTTCTTTCCTGGTTATTACACTTTAACATAATCACCACCTGCCTGTTCCTAGACTGGAGATTATATTGATGGGTCATCAACTTCAACCACACATTACAAATCTTCTACATCCGAACTATAAAGTACATGTCAAATTATTAACTGTACAATGAGTAGGTTTGGTTTGGCTAGTTTTATGGTGTTTAACGCCACTTTCAACAATATTTCAGTTGTATCGTGGTGGTCGGTTTTGTTGTTGGAGAAAACCACCGACCTGCCACAAATCACTGATAAACTTTATCACATAATGTTGTACACCTCTCCCTGATCGAGATTCAAACTCACAATATCAGTGGTGATATTGCACTGACTATAGATAGTTGTAAATCCTACTCCCATACGATCACGGCCACTGACTGTAATAACTCGTGTATCACCTATCATCTGTTTTTGTGTAATACGTATAAACATTATCCACAGGGACTCGGTTAATGGACATATTTTTTTTAATGATTTTTAAAAATTATTTTACGTGTTTTTCCTATTTACTGTCTGTTTTTGTTAAATCATTATCGTTAGCACCTAGATTTTCATGTTTACAGTCAATGTACTATCCACATCCATACTAAAAAAACCTATGGATGTGGATAGTATATTGCCCATTGACTGTAAACATGAAAATCTAGGTGCTAACGATAATGATTTAATAAAAACGGACAGTAAATAGGAAAAAACACGTAAAATAATAAAAAAAAATCATTTAATAAAACATGTCCATTAACCGAGTCCCTGTGACATGATATACTCATTCTGTCATCTTTTAATAATGATCTGTAAATTATTGACGCCTCTGTAGTGCAATCTGTTGCACCTGATCACGAGTTTATTGAATAAAGTTGAAAAGTTGAAGAAAAAAATAATTTAGTTAATTGAAAGAATTATACTAAGTTTGTCAAGTCTGCATAATTAGGATTTTCTGTTGAAATTATGCATTAAAAATGTTTCATAATTTAAAGTTCTCCAAATAGAATGTTCAATTTGTTTTGGAATTGAGATTTTAAATTGGTTATTTTTACCAAGGGTCTCACAATGAGTGTCTAAAGGGCACTGTACCAATCGGTCGGTAGAAAATATGACTACTGACATCTTCGTCAGATGTAAGTCTATCACCCATCCCCTCCCCAAGTAAAAATTGAATTAAAAAAAAAGACCCAACAAACATTTAATTTTAATTATATTAAATGTGTCTCCATTGTTTCTCAATAGTACAATTTCTTTGTAGTAAACTTGGGTTCATCTTCAACGGCATGTGGCACTCAAATGATTCTAGCCAAGAACGAACAACTCAATGTTTACTCCATGGGAGGAGCTCCTAATGGCTATTGTAGTGTATTAATACATGCTATGAATGAGGTGACCAGCGACTGTCCATACACAGCATTCTGTGTAGCTGTTGTACAGAATTCAATGAGTCAATGTTCAGCTAAGGTCTTCCTGACGGGGACTTCTTTTGATGTCACTGGGTCCAATTCTAAGGTACGTATGTATGACCATAGGCACACCCACAACCTCAGGGTGTTACAGGGGATAAGCATAACCAAAAGTTAATTGCCAACACTAGTTTTACAAATGATGTAAACAAAATCACATATTTAAAATTTCACAACCTGTACTTTACAAATGAAGTATGAAAAACTATTGGTAATTACCATGGTTTATGGAACCTGTCTAAACCGGTTTTTATATCTCTGGCATATTAATAATAAACAACTTCTCAAGACTTTTACATTCCATATTGGGGACTTCGGTAATTTTGTGAATGTTCATTTCACAGGCACTATAACTTATAACAAAGAACATTCATCTTAGATAGTATAAACACCATTCATTGACCATTGAAAATATAACCAATGTCTATACACCACCACCATATAATTGAAATAGATGAACACCATAACTCCCAATGTCTATAGCAGTGGAAATGTAGCTCTAAGAAGAAAATTAAAAAAGACCGTGAAGAGCTACGATTCCTCAGCTACCAGTTTCTTGATTATTTGGTATTTCGTATTTGATGACTGATTTTTTTACCAGGAAGTAAGCTGTTACTTTAGTACTTATGGTGCCTGGTGCACATAATCTAATTAAACTAGAACATTTGGTATTTCGTATTTGATGACTGATTTTTTTCCCCAGGAAGTAAGCTGTTACTTCAGCACTTATGGTGCCTGGTGCACATAATCTAATTAAACTAGAACATTTGGTATCTCGTATGTGATGATGATTTTGTTTTCCAGGAAGTAAGCTGTTACTCCAGTACTTATGGTGCCTGGTGCACACAGTCTAATTCCCTAGAAATATCTGTATTAGAAGACCCTAAACAAACTAGAAGTAGCTACGGGTTTAACCTGACTGTCTTGTCTGAGTGTAGAGACCAACCACCTATAGAATTTACACCAGAGACTAGTAATAGTAAGTAATCATTTGATGTCAAGACTGTCATCATCCTGTCTTGTATTTTTTAGGAATTTAATTTTACTTGTAACCAGTACAAATGGAGATAACTTAAAAATAAATATGATCATGACACTCTTTTTTTCCTTAGTTTACTACCAGTATATTCTTAATAATTTTGTTTAATTAGAATGAATGCTTGTTAATCTTAAACATTTTTATGGTCATGACACACCTTTTTTCTTGTGTAAGTTAATTAGAGAGAGTAATGCTTGTTTAACTGCCATCCTTCAGTTATATCATGGCATGCATGCATCAACAAGTCAATTTTTATTAGAAAATAGTGATTGATTTGTTCTGTGCTGGAGTCATGTAGGTAGACATGTCATTTCACACATTATCATTAAAATTCTCCAGAATACATTAGAATTTATCATCATCATCTCATCATGAAGAAACTTAATATTCCCCTACAGTACTGCTCACTTATAATGTTAGACAACACCCACTCAATCACCCACAGTACCACTCACTTATAATGTTAGACAACACTCACTCAATCACTCACAGTACCGCTCACTTATAATGTTAGACAACACCCACTCAATCACTCACAGTACCACTCACTTATAATGTTAGACAACACCCACTGAGTCACTCACAGTACCGCTCACCATGATCTTTCTAACTTGGTGTTAGACAACAATCACTCACTCACTCACTCACTTTATTACATGTAATTTTCACCATGATCTTGCTCACATGGTGTTAAATAACAATCACTCAATCACTCTATTAATTTTCCCCCTCTAAGTTAATATCAGAGTCGCAGTACAGATAATTATCATAGAATTATCCAACACAAATGTTTAATGATCTTGGTATAGTAACAGTATTCTTTCATAAAAATGATACGATTCTTTACAGAAATAGACATATCTTATTATTACAATCATGAACCTTATAGATTATTAAAATTTAACTACAAAGAGTATAGTGGTATATGTTATGAACTTATGTATCATATACACAGAGAGGACTGGCTAATTAATACAAGGGAGATAACAAAAAATAAACAAAAAGGATAAGATATTTTATGATTATCTCCCTTAGTTAATTCTAAGTATATTGATGCACAAGATTTATTTCTACTAAAGTTTTTTATTTATATTTTTAAGAGTATGATTCGTTTACATATGTCTGTTCTTTAAATTTCAGGTAAGAAAATAGAAGAAATAGAAGCAGAGATAGCTCAGAACAGAATCATAGGTGTAATTGTAGGTGTATGTTTAGCCTGTATGTTTTTAATTGTTCTATTTATATCCTACAACTATTATAAAAATAAACCAACATACAGACAACAGAGAGATACGTAGATATGTACAACAAACAATAGTGTGAGTCACAAGGGAGCAATCATTTGATACTTTACCATGTAACAAACAATAGTGTGAGTCAGAAGGGAGCAATCATTTAATTTAACCATGTAACAAACAATATTGTGATTTACAAGGGAGCAATCATTTGATACATACATTGTAGATATGTACTTAACCATTTAACTAACCATAGTGTGATTCATATGGGAGCAACCATATTTTGGAGATGTGTGTTGGAAGATATGCAGATTTGGATTATGTACTTGTTCTAGTCTAGAATTTCATTGACTAATTATTTCATTTCTTTGTGCCAGCATATCTTGTCACAACACTTGCTGTGTCAGCATATCTTGTTATAACAGTTGCTTTGTCAGCATATCTTGTTACAACACTTGCTGTGTCAGCATATCTTGTAACAGTAACACACAACACTGGCTGTGTCAGCATATCTTACAACACTTGCCGTGTTTGCATGTCTTGTCACAACACTTGCCATGTTTGCATATCTTGTCACAACACTTGCTGTGTCAGCATATCTTGTCCCAACACTTTCTCTGTCGGCATATATTGTCACAACACTTGCTGTGTCAGCATATCTTGTCACAACATTTGCTGTCCTGGCTATTGTTTTCCTTCATCATTCATATTCGTTTAATTTCTTCCAGTCTCCATTGTCAAATCAAATGATTGCTCCCTAAAAAGGGACATTATGTGCATTTGATCGCTTCTAGACAATCCAATGGCACACTGATTATTTCAGAATTATTGTTTTGGTAAATGTGGCAAAAAGTAAAATTTGAAAATATTTGATTACTTTTAAAATGTATAAATAAAACTGCAAAATTTATTATAAAATTACTAAGCTCAGCTTTTCTTTTTTTTAAATTGTAAATATTTTACACAACTTTGCAAGATACCAGTAGTGAAAATTATATTATTTGACTAAGCTCTACTGTTAAAATTAAACCTTCAAGGACAGTGTTATTAAATAGACTACACAATAAAGCCCTCATTATGCATGTACCAATATCATATTGACATGCCTTGCACCATGTACAGTTGTTTGTTTGTATGAGATTATTATAATATTCATGTTTGTATGAGATTATTATAATATACACATTTTTTGTGCACATTATTTTAAAACAGAATCATTGAATCTCCAGGGATTTAAATTCTAATTGATATTTAGATAAAAGAAACATTTAGATTCAAGTTAAAATGTCACCACTGTCAGTAAAAGATTGAAGGTTGTTAAAATGAAATGTCATATAATACAATAGACAGTTACATATAATGTTAATTCTGTATCAGGGCCGTCTTAACAGCATTATAGGCCCCTGGGAAAAACAGTGCACTGGGGCCCTACCTATATAACCACTCACAGGAATAAAAATGTAAATGGTTGATAAATTTAAAAATATATTTATTGTATTGGTATTTCCAATAAACTCAGTGTTTTAACATTAAATAACATGCCATACACAACATACCTAGATTAGCATGGGGTTCCTATGCTCGTGGGGCCCCCGGGCAACTGCTCATTGTGCCCATGTGTTAAGACGGCACTGTTCTGTACAGTAAAATGTATAATACCATGCTAACTGTTGTGAACATGTTTTTTAGTAGTTTTTAGATACACCATGTATTAATAAATCATTAATGTTTCAATCATATGTTTGCACTGTTTTTTTAATGGACAACTTACTTCAACAATAAATATATGTAATAACTGTAAGAGAAAAAAGTTTAAGCTTTAAAACAAAATATTGTAAATAATATGAATACATTTTGAATATTTTATTTGAAAAAGGATAAACGTAACTTAAATTCTCCCTCTAAAATCGTCCGAATTTAAATAATTTCTAATCTTCGTGAATGGCTAAATAAGAGACAAGACATGAATTAGGTTAAGTTTGCTCGCAGTAACTTCGTATTTTCTGTGCGATGCAACATTTATTATTCAAACATATATATACATACATGACATATCAACATTGATTTAAATAATTAGTTATATAAACTCACTATTCTGAAAAAAAATAAACTAAGCAGAATGTGTACTTCGCAAGTTACTGAGAGCACTTCGATAAAGAATAAACGTGTACTATGCTATATATAGCCCGACAAAACCCCACCCGTATTACCGCCAAACAAATACCCGTGTTAACTTTAAACACCAAGTCGAACAAACCCTTAACACTGACCAAACTGGTTAAATCTAAATTTAAATAACCGAACAAAGGGAAATCCCATACATCCGAAATAGAAATACATTTCTACAAGGAAAAAAGTTTAAAATTTTCTAGTACAATTTTTTTTAAAACTATATGAATATATGAACATATTTTATTTCCAAAATATATTTATGCATGTCATGGCTATCAAAATAAATATGATACTTTAAACATATTTTATTGTTCAAAAAGACAAAAGGATAAGACAAAAGTTAAACAACTTAGACAGTCTTCTCCCATTACATATTTTTCAAAATACACAATTGAACATAATGATATTTAATTACACAAATTTTTGTAAACATTTATAGTAAATGAAGGCATGAAGAAAAAAATAATAAACAATTAAACAATTAAACCCCTCATGGAGCCTCATTGACTATATGATCAAAATATAGATAACCTATGATAAATATGATACAAAAACAAACAACAGAGAACAATATTAATAGCATAATAATGTGATAATAATGCTATATGATAATATTGCATGTTATTTATCATGCTGCCATGAGACAATTACAGAATTCTGAAGTAAGGCCTTGAATGGTAGTTTAACAAATGCTCTAGTAGATAAATATTTGGCAATGAACAGTAGTAGTATGTAATTATAATTGGTATTGATAATTTTTGTACTTTTTTTTTCAAGTTTAATGATGAATAAAAATATGAAATTTCAGTGTTTTGATTTAATTGTTCAATTGATTTGATTTATTGTGTTTAATGCCACTGTCAGCAAGATCATGGCGACCAGTTTTTAGCTGCAAGTTGAGTTCACCCTTTTTTGTAATTCACAAAGCCAGACATGCACCCAGCCATATTGGTGATAGGCTTGTACGAGTTGTTAGGTATTCCTAACTAACTGAGCCACCCAGGCCCTTGATTTAATTGTTCGTCCTTTAGTCTGATATTAAATTCTGTCACTTTCATATCTAAAAAAAAATTTAACCCCACATTTTTCGTGCCTGTGCCTAGTCAGGACCTGGATTTACAACTCCATATGTTGTGGTATTTCTTCATTATCAATGATTTGATGTGAAAGGTGGTTATTTGTTTTATTGATAGTGTTTGTTTGATGGTGTTTTACGCCACTTTCAACAATATTTCAGTTTATATATCGTGGCGGTCAGTTTTATTAGTGGAGGACCCGGAGAAACGACTGACCTGACGCAAGTCAATGAGAAACTTTATCACATAATGTTGTACACCTAGCCCTTATTGAGATTCGAACTCACAACATCAGTGGTGATAGGCACTGATGGCATAGGTAGTTGTAAATCCAACTACCATACGATCATGGCTACGACAGCCTCGGTGCTTAGTTGGATTTTTAGTGCTAGGTTCTTGTAACAAGTGCACGGGTAGACATGCCACTCCACTTGTACACATTATCCAGATTTCGAGTCAACCAGCCTTTGTTGTTACTCCTTCATTCTGTGTGCTTAGTGGAAAAGCATTAAATTACAATTTTTGGTTTGAGTGACCAGTCCTTGAATCACAGGCACTTGTTCCATGTAATTGTCCAGTCTCTACCTCTTACTTTACTATGAGGTAACAAACTTTTGTTTTTACAACTTCCACTTTAAATCATTGTTTTCAACATAAAAATAGATTCTATATTTTACAAATGGTGCAGAGTTACCGTAATTACCCCAGGAATTTTTCTTTACAATAAAAACTTTGAGATATACCAGTTACCCCTTATTCACATTACACAGAAAATCACCTTGATCTAAAAGGAGGGAGTGATTATTGTTCAATGCCAAGTCAGCAATTTTTCAGCCATATCATGGCGAGAACAAGTTACATTTTGATGTCTGCATTTTACTAGGCCAAAATGCTTTTTATAGTGCTAGCTCACTAAAATAATAGTCCACAGGTGGACATGTTACTCCACTCAACTCATTA
Organism: Gigantidas platifrons; assembly: GCA_002080005.1. Classification (NCBI taxonomy): domain Eukaryota; kingdom Metazoa; phylum Mollusca; class Bivalvia; order Mytilida; family Modiolidae; genus Gigantidas; species Gigantidas platifrons. The sequence continues at coordinate 251,777 of MJUT01043152.1, forward strand.
TTCTGATTCCAAGCCAACCCGTTGTTGCTCTTGCTTCTTAATTCTGGATGCGTAGCAGAGAAGTAACAAATACCATGTTTTTAGTCTTTGGTTTGACCCGACAGGGCTGGAACCTATGATCTACCAAACTGAAGACAAAAAACTTTGCCAATACAAAAAGCTTACGAATGTTATAATCAATAATCAAACTGGGTATGGAATATACAAGCTATCATGTTTTACATGTACTTCCTTTCAGACTGAACACATGGTGTTATATCCATATCTAATATCTCCTTCTACTTTTAGGTTTATGGTTTATGGTCACATGTTTAACGTCACTTTCAACAATATTTCAATTTTATCATGACAGTCAGTTTTTATTGTTGGAGGAAACCGGAATATCCGGAGAAAACCACAGACATGTCTCAAGTCACGAACAAACTTATCACATAAAGAGTACACCTTTCCATGAATGGGAATCAAACTTACAAATTTAGTGGTGATAGGCACAGGTAGTTGTAAATCCAACTTCCATATGACCACGACGACCCCCTTCTACTATTAAGAGGAATAATTGTTTGTTATTTATTTCAGGTTTGTAAATATTCAGTGGTAAATATCTCGTACATATTCATGACCAGAACAAGATTAAGTTATACAGAGTTCAGGGAGGAATGGGACAACTAGGGCAATCACTTTTGATTTGTTTTTCACTGGAAAAGTAGGGAGAGTTGGGTAGGGATGAACAAATTTAGCCTTTAGTAGCTGCTACACTGTGACCTCTTACTTTTCTTCAACATTTACTGCAAGCATTTTGTGCTTTCTTAAGTTTAGGGCTGTCGTGGCTGTGATTGTATGGTAGGTGGATTTACAACTACCTATGCAATCAGTGCCTATCACCACTGATGTTGTGAGTTCGAATCTTGATCAGGGCAAGGTGTACAACATTATGAGATAAAGTTTGTCAGTCGTTTTTTCCGGGTCCTCCGGTTTCCTCCACCGATAAAACTTACTGCCAGGATATAACTGAAATATTGTTGAAAGTGGCATTAAACACCATCAAACAACAAAACTTAAGCTTAACTTCATTTAAATCAATCAACTTCAGGTTACTTAAATAACTTTAAAACAGATGGATTTTTTTCAATTCTTTTATTAAAAGTAGTTAAACAAAAAATTCACAAAAATTTAATTAAATAGATGTATACATTCTTTTACTGTAAGTAGTTAAACAAAAAGTTCACATAAAGTTAATCTATATAGATGTATACTTCCTTTTTCTTCTTGAAATCTTAATGTAAAAAAATTGTAGAAAATTGAAATTTGAAATCTAATGGAAGTCTTGTGTTATTCCTTCTTCTCCTTGGTTTCATCTTTAAAATGTAGGAAGACTATACTAAAGAGAACAACTCCTAACATCATAGAAAAGGCACTGGCATAGTACGGGAATGCTGAATAGATAAATCTCTCATACTGTGTATGTTCTAATGGTCGAACAGATACCTGCAATAAATAATTATACAATTAAAGAGTGATTGTTATATCCAGTAAACAGTCTTCAGCTACATTTGTACATCATATATAATTTACTTCTTGATAAGATGATATCTGTTTTATACTAGACCAACATACAGAGTCAGATTTCTATATTGCTAGCTCATTGAAACACCAGTCAAAAGAAAGACATGTAGCTCTACTCACAAACATTATCTTAACTCATCAGCCAAATGTAGCTCTACTCTCAAACATTACTTAACTCATCAACCAATTGTAGCTCTACTCTAACATTATCTTAACTCATCAGCCAATTGTAGCTCCACTCTCAAACATCATCTTAACTCATCAGCCAATTGTAGCTCTACTCTCAAACATTATCTTAACTCATCAGCCAAATGTAGCTCTACTCACAAACATTATCTTAACTCATCAGCCAACTGTAGCTCTACTCTAACATTATCTTAACTCATCAGCCAAATGTAGCTCTACTCTCAAACATTACTTAACTCATCAGCCAATTGTAGCTCTACTCTCAAACATTACTTAACTCATCAGCCAATTGTAGCTCTACTCTCAAACATCATCTTAACTCATCAGCCAATTGTAGCTCTACTCTCAAACATCATCTTAACTCATCAGCCAATTGTAGCTCTACTCTAACATTACTTAACTCATCAGCCAAATGTAGCTCTACTCTAACATTATCTTAACTCATCAGCCAATTGTAGCTCTACTCTCAAACATCATCTTAACTCATCAGCCAAATGTAGCTCTACTCTTACATTATCTTAACTCATCAGCCAATTGTAGCTCTACTCTAACATTATCTTAACTCATCAGCCAATTGTAGCTCTACTCTCAAACATCATCTTAACTCATCAGCCAATTGTAGCTCTACTCTCAAACATTATCTTAACTCATCAGCCAATTGTAGCTCTACTCTAACATTATCTTAACTCATCAGCCAATTGTAGCTCTACTCTCTAACATTATCTTAACTCATCAGCCAATTGTAGCTCTACTCTCTAACATTATCTTAACTCATCAGCCAAATGTAGCTCTACTCTAACATTATCTTAACTCATCAGTCAATTGTAGCTCTACTATCAAACATTATCTTAACTCATCAGCCAAATGTAGCTCTACTATCAAACATTATCTTAACTCATCAGCCAACTGTAGCTCTACTATCTAACATTATCTTAACTCATCAGCCAATTGTAGCTCTACTATCAAACATTATCTTAACTCATCAGCCAAATGTAGCTCTACTATCAAACATTATCTTAACTCATCAGCCAATTGTTGCTCTACTCTCAAGCATTATCTTAACTCATCAGCCAATTGTAGCTCTCCTCTCAAACATTATCTTAACTCATCAGCCAATTGTAGCTCTACTCTCAAGCATTATCTTAACTCATCAGCCAATTGTAGCTCTACTCTCAAGCATTATCTTAACTCATCAGCCAAATGTAGCTCTCCTCTCAAACATTATCTTAACTCATCAGCCAATTGTAGTTCTCCTCTCAAACATTATCTTAACTCGTCAGCCAATTGTAGCTCTACTCTCAAACATCATCTTAACTCATCAGCCAATTGTAGCTCTACTCACAAACATTATCTTAACTCATCAGCCAAATGTAGCTCTACTCTCAAACATTACTTAACTCATCAGCCAAATGTAGCTCTACTCTAAAACATTATCTTAACTATTAAGTCAATCATTCTTTGCTCTTTCTCCCTTATGCTGTGGGCTTAGCGGAGAAGCTTGACCAATCCGGAGATGGAACCCACGATCTAGAATATTTGGGTGGCAAATTTGAATAGCAGACTCTATATAACCTGTGGACAATTTTGAGTTGCCAATTATATTTTTCTGTCTCTATAACAATTGATCAAGTCCCCACTTAGAGTCTTGAGAAGATAGTTTGACAATTGTTTCACATGTTGGGATCAATCTTTATTAATCACTAGATTTGAGTGCATGAGTGAGTGATTTTGAGCCAAAGGAGCAATTTTTCAGCTATATCAATAAAATTATAATGATGTCCGCTTGAACTGGACCAGGCGGTGCTAGCTTATTGAACAGTCCACAGGTTGACATATCACTCCAGTTGGACACATTATCCTGATTCTGAGCCATTCAGTCTACTCTTTCTCCTTAATGATACGCTTCTAGTGGAGAAGCCACGAATACCAATTTTATAGTCTCTGGTTTGACCCTACCAGGACTCGGATCTACGATTTACCACATGATCACGGCCACGATGACCCCTAGTAGTGATATGCACCGATTACATAGGTAGTTGTAAATCCAACTACCATATGATCACGACGGCCCCGTGTCTAACATGTATTTAGTTAAGTAATACCTGTGTTGTACTATACATGTGGGTGTATCCTATCCTATTGTAATCAACTCTGAACTGGTACACACCATACACATCTGGTAACATAAAAAGGGTCGAGAATTTCCCATCTACAAAAAAAACAAATAAATATTTCAATACAGCCCTTTTGCTGGCTAGTATTTATCCAGGAACTAAATATATAATGACCAAAATACAATTAATTGTCCAAAAACATTTACAGGTTGCATTCAGTTAATCTGTACTATATGATAAGACTTGACAACCCCTCCCTTGGGTGGCCGTGTCTAGAAACATTAACACTTCAAGATGGGAAATGGGAGTGGAACCAAAGTCAGTGGTGTTACGTTTATAGTCAGTGGTCCATGATCTGGGCCAGTCAGACGTCCATACTCCTGAATAATCTCTGGTACAATAATTACAACACAGGCTTACATGATAAAATAGCACTGATCATTAACATTAAAAGGATTCCCAACACACCTTTAAATACATATTGCAAGCCACTGTACATATATATATAACTAGTTATTATATAGATAGGTGTGAATTATGGAGATTTATCCCTGAAATAAATTCTGATATTTCACATGTGAAATATCAGTTTTTTCCCGCCAGAACTACTTTTAGACAACTATAAGTGTAGTGGTTACGTCCCTTGTTGTGCTACGGTGAATACACACATGATTGTAAGCTGAAACAATTAAACAAATGAAAAAGTTTTAGTACTTTTATAAATTATTTTAATTGAATCATTTTATTGATACATTAAAATCAAACACTTGCTTATTCTAAATCGAATCATTTCACTAGCATAACACAACAGATTTAAATATAAACAAACAACGGCAATGTTTTAAAAGTGCATTGACCCATTGTAGATTGTCAGTTTCCTAATTCCTTTCACCACCCCTTTTCAATGAAAAATCGTCTGCTTTGAGCAATCTTAAAATAAAAAAAAATGTCTGATCATTTTGACGCATATACGGCAGCTGTAGTCTCCAAATTTTTAGAAGAAAATGATTTTGACTTAAAAAATGTGGAAATGCCAGAATTTAATATTCTAGATGTCCAAACAAATGTTCCAAATTCCAATGGCAATACAAATGAAAATGTATATCAAACTAAAGCCCAGTCGTGTAGATTTCAGAACGTTTCATTTGAGGACATTGATTCATTCCTTAGTTCGAATTATGTTACACATGAAATACACACGACTCGGACAATAATAACACATCGTGCCTGGTTCCTCAGATAAATCGGACTGACATTAGTCACAATTGCAATGAATTTTTCCACAACAACTTTACAAATCCGCCCATATTCAAATAAAATTCAGAAACTCGTCCTTCATTTAAATTTCCAATTTTTTTCATCGAAGTGGCAACACCTGACTTGTTTGAATGTGCGGCCATATTGATTACACACTATCATTGCTCGTAGATTCATACGCGTGGAATGAAATATACAAATAAAATAAAATAATATAAAAGAAATTTTAGAAGTCTATATAATAAACAGTATAACTAATCATAGATTTTGAATATCAAAATAAGACCACTCGTGACCGAATACGCATTAAGGATTAAACTCGTGGACGGAACAAGTTCCGCCCACTCGTTTAAATCCTTATGCGTACTTCGGTCTCTCGTGGTCTTATTTTGATATTCAAAATTTACGATTAGTTATACTATATTTATTTTGTTTGATTTATTGTACTTTTAAAACTAAATTGTCCATGCGCGCTTTAGTCTAGTCCTGTATTTGGAAGAAGAAGCACACTTACTTTTAGAGTTTAGAGTAGTCCTCACGAACGGATCAATTCTGACAAATTCTAACTGGACATCAGTAGCTGTGAATGGCATCCATTTACCTCCCTTCAGTTCTTCAATTTCAATTGAGTAAGACTACAAAATAAAACGATAAAAAATATTTAACTTTATTACCAGATAGATTGTACAAATAAGTTAATTTCATATCTAACATATCTTGTAAAGGCAAATTAGAACATAAACATAACAATACCAGTGTTTATTGTTTTTGTCTTATGAATTATGGGACATGAATATCATGGCAGTCAGTTTCATTTGTGATGAAACCACAAAAACACAGATCTGATGTAGGTTACTGACAAACTTTGGTGTATTTTCAAAATACTTAGCAGATGTGTACATAAGGAGACAGAAAACAAAAATGTCATCGAAGAGTACTCTTTATTCACATTGTATTAAACATTTTGGATGAAGTCATTTAAAAAGATTTCTCCATACCTTTCATGTGTCAGAAGAGCTTGAAGATACCAAAGGGGTAATCAGAATCTATATATCGAAGAAGAACAGACAACACAATGGCCAAAAGAAAAATTATGAAAGGACAAACAACGATCTACAAAACATACACCTAAACTAAAGATCGAGTAACATAAACCCCACTGAAAACTGGGGGTGAAAAGTAGTCATCTGTGACAAATTTAACTCTAGTGCCATTTTATCACAAATTTAACTCTAGTGCCATTTTACCACAAATTTAACTACAGTGCCGTTTTACTACAAATTTAACTCAAGTGCCGTTTTACCACAAATTTAACTCCAGTGCCATTTTACCACAAATTTAACTCCGGTGCCGTTTTACCACAAATTTAACTCTAGTGTCGTTTTACCACAAATTTAAATCTAGTGCCATTTTACCACAAATTTAACTCCAGTGCCGTTTTATCACAAATTAAACTTAAGTGCCATTCTACCACAAATTTAACTCTAGTGCCGTTCTACGACAAATTTAACTCTAGTTCTGTTTTACGACAAATTCAACTCAAGTGCCGTTTTATAACAATTTTAACTCCAGTGCCGTTTTACCACAAATTTCTCTGTGAATACCAAGACCTCTGACATTTTGATATTTTCACCAAAAATGATAACTAAATCTCACCACTTCTTCAAATACAGTGTATGCAACTGGTGGAGTTTTCTCCCCTTTCTTCATATGTTTAACAGTACCGACACGGAGGACACCTTTCTCTTTGAAAACCCAGTCAGCTAAGTTTAAGGCCAGTTGTTCATTTCCAGACTTGTCAAACCTGTTCAATTGAAATTGTAAATATTGTTTACAAATTTGTCACTGAATGTTCCAGACAAAATTTGTTTACCACATATTTAATGTAAATTATACATAACAAAAATCTCAAAATTGACAAAATTGAATCGCTCATTTTAATTTTTGCAATGTCTTTTATTATCAAGTGAGTGTGAGTGAGTGATTATAGCCATGTTTGTTAACTGATCGGGACGATAAGAGCAATCTTTATAGAAAACCTTCCATAGATGCTTCCTACCATGTTTCGGTTCATATGGCCAAACAGTTTCAGAGGAGAAGATTATTAGAAATCGACTAACCAAAAACAAGAATTGCCTATGTCAGCCACGTTTGTTAACGGATCAGAACGAAATGAGCAATCCTAATAGAGGTCTTTCAATGGATGCTTCCTACCAAGTTTCAATTCATTTGTTCAAGCAGTTTCAGAGGAGAGTATTTTTAGAAATCGACCAATAAGAGACAAGAATTGCCTACGTACGGTGGCCATTTTGTTAACGGATCGAAACGAAATGAGCAATCTTAATAGAAGACCTTCCATGGATGATTTCTACAAAGTTTCAGTTCATTTGGCCTAGCAGTTTCAGAGGAAAAGATTTTTTAGAAATCGACCAATCAGAAACAAGAATTGTCTATGGTGGCCATGTTAGTTATTAGATTGGAACGAAATGAGCAATCTTTAAATAGCACCTTCCATAGATGCTTTCTTCCACGTTTCGTTTCATTTGGCTAAGCGGTTTCAGAGGAGAAGATTAAAATGTGAAAAGTTCACAGACGACGGACGCCAAGTAATGGCAAAAGCTCACACTGCCTTTGTCAAGGTGAGCTAAAAATGGTAATTTAGTATTCTGTACAGGTAACGTAAGCAATAATTACTTTTGTTTACCGATAGCATTCTGTACAGTAAAATAAACAATGCTTACTTTTGTTTACCGATAGCATTCTGTACAGTAACATAAACAATACTTACTTTTGTTTACCGATAGCATTCTGTACTGATGATGTAAAGAATTCATCACTGAAGAAGTCTAGTGATCCTACAAACATGACTCTAGCATTGTTCCTGGCCTGGAGGGCTGCTACCAGTAGTGTATTCTTACCAACGGCATGAGGGTACTGAAAATATAATAAAAATATAAGTATACATCCAGATGTACTATGAGGAGCATATTCTTACTAATAGTATGGAGGTACTGAAATATAATAATCAAATTATACCTTAACATTTCCAGGTGTATTAAAAACATGCAGGTTGAAATTGGCAGTTCCTAAATAATGTAATTGATCAATACTAAGGTCAATCTCCTGCTGTTAATCTCCTGTCAATCTCCTGCTGTCAATCTCCTACTGTCAATCTCCTGCTGTCAATCTACTACTGTCAATCTACTGCTGTCAATCTCCTACTGTCAATCTCCTGCTGTCAATCTCCTGCTGTCAATCTCCTACTGTTAATCTCCTACTGTCAATCTCCTGCTGTCAATCTCCTACTGTTAATCTCCTGCTGTCAATCTCCTACTGTCAATCTCCTGCTGTCAATCTCCTGCTGTCAATCTCCTACTGTCAACCTCCTGGCTGTCAATCTCCTGCTGTTAATCTCCTGCTGTCAATCTCCTGGCTGTCAATCTCCTGCCTGTCAATCTCCTACTGTCAATCTCCTGCTGTCAATCTCCTACTGTCAATCTCCTGCTGTCAACCTCCTGCTGTCAATCTCCTGCCTGTCAATCTCCTACTGTCAATCTCCTACTGTCAATCTCCTGCTGTCAACCTCCTGCTGTCAATCTCCTACTGTCAACCTCCTGCTGTCAATCTCCTGCTGTCAACCTCCTGCTGTTAATCTCCTGCTGTCAATCTCCTGCTGTCAATCTCCTGCTGTTAATCTCCTGCTGTCAATCTCCTGCTGTTAATCTCCTGCCGTCAATCTCCTGCTGTCAATCTCCTGCTGTCAATCTCCTACTGTCAATCTCCTGCCTGTCAATCTCCTACTGTCAATCTCCTGCTGTCAATCTCCTACTGTCAATCTCCTGCTGTCAACCTCCTGCTGTCAATCTCCTGCTGTCAACCTCCTGTTGTCAATCTCCTGCTGTTAATCTCCTGCTGTCAACCTCCTGCTGTCAATCTCCTACTGTCAACCTCCTGCTGTCAATCTCCTGCTGTCAACCTCCTGTTGTCAATCTCCTGCTGTCAATCTCCTGCTGTCAATCTCCTGCTGTTAATCTCCTGCCTGTCAATCTCCTGCTGTCAATCTCCTGCTGTTAATCTCCTGCCGTCAATCTCCTGCTGTTAATCTCCTGCTGTCAATCTCCTGCAGTCAATCTCCTGCTGTCAATCTCCTGCTGTTAATCTCCTGCTGTTAATCTCCTGCTGTCAATCTCCTGCTGTCAATCTCCTGCTGTCAACCTTTTCATGCATCTTTTAATTTATATAAAAATTGTGTTGGGTCATTGTGGCCATGATCATATATTTGTGTTGGGT
>MJUT01043152.1:283873-303906 GCA_002080005.1 Gigantidas platifrons
TTTGTTTTGTTGATATTAGATGTATAGTTGACTATCACTGTTTAAACTTTCTTTGTTTTGTAGATATTAGATGTATAGTTGACTATCACTGTTTAAACTTTCTTTGTTTTGTAGATATTAGATGTATAGTTGACTATCACTGTTTAAACTTTCTTTTCGTAATAGTATTTAACAGTAGTGTTTTTTATTTTTATTTAATCCCTCCTTTTTTATGCAGATGTTGTCATATTTATCCATTATGGAAGTAAAAGTAACTGAATAACAAAAGTACCACACTATCGAAACAGCTCCTAAATCTAACGAAAAAAATCACAGAAACAGGCAAACCAACACTCCCAGCACACATATTTACATGAACGTTTACTTCACTGGCCTAGGTATCAGTCATTTCAATAAATGTAGGAGTTTAAACTACTTTTATAGACCCAAAATGATGCAGTTATACAAGTCCCAAGTCTTCTAGATAGTGTTCGACGATAGACCAAATTATTCTCTCTCTAAAATCAACATTTTATAATTAACATTTTTCTATAAATTTGTATCTTTTTTTTTAAGTCAAATGTAAACAAATATAAGTAATATTCGGTCTACTCGTATGGTATTTCTATTAAGTTATATTCTGTCTACTCGTATGTTATTTCTATTAAGTTATATTCTGTCTACTCGTATGGTATTTCTATTAAGTTATATTCTGTCTACTCGTATAGTATTTCTATTAAGTTATATTCTGTCTACTCGTATGGTATTTCTATTATCTTTCTCTTCAAGTTCTTTTTGAATTTCACTAAATAAAAGTTTACTTCTTACTACATTTTGTTTTGTATATAAACGATGATATATTTTAACACAGGTCACTTGTAAGATATTAAACAAACATACTGTTGACCTTAGGGTCATTTAAGTTGATGACCGTTTTCGGACAAGGAAGACCGTTCGTACTTCCTTCAACTATATGATAATCTTGAGGCGACTCAATGACGATCTAGATATCTTAATAATGGTATAGATTTATGTGACACATCATTATTATGTTATACCATATTATTATTAGATGTAGTTATTTAATATACTATTGTAATACTTTTAATTCAGATGAAATGTGAAGAAATGAATAAGGAACATATTATACTAGCCATTAACGGTTTTGTATACAATTCAAACTTAAAAAAAAAGACATTCTTTGGTAAAATTTAATTTATTTGTTGGCGTTTTGTGTAGAGCTACATGCAAGTTTAAATCTCTATTAAATATAAACCGGCCGTATATTAAAATATCAAGATTATGTTTTCTTAAATTTTAAATTAATTATTAACCAATTAAATTAACAGCAGACAAACAGAGTTTGGGAACAACATCGGATGTGGCACCAACGCTGGTTCAACCTCGAAATGACGTTATGTGCCTGCTGGGTTACACCAAGTTGTCATTCTCAGTTCGTTAAACTGTCCTTTGCTTTTCTACTCAATTCAGGACAGTAGATGTCCACAGTTCAAATCTAATGAAGTTAATTCATACCGTGCTATAATGTTTCCAGATGAGCGAGCGAGTGATTGCTGTTTAACGCCAAATGATCAATCTTTCAGCTATATGATGGCGAGACCTTGCTATATCTCGACATTTGGATTCCGATGATTGTGCCCGCTTTATACTAGACCAACACACTTAGTTCAATATTCATGGTGCTAGCTCACTGAAATAGCAGTCCATGTGTAGACATTTTGCTAAGCTCGAAGACAGTGACCTGATTCCAATTGACAACCAGTTTTTACTCTTGTTCTCTTAATGGTTTGTGCAAAGCTGAGAAGCAGAAAATATCAATTTTATAATATTTGACACGAGCTGGAATCGAACCAACTATCTCCAGCACTAACTAACGCCCCCAGAACGCTCACCAGATTTCATCATGATGATTTTGGAATGTACATTAGATGTACTACATATGTCACAAATAATCCTCTTTTAACTACATTTGTATGTCTGACAAATATAGAATATAGAGAAGGGTACAGAACCGGGGTGGACATAATGCGCAGACGTCAATTTATTTTGCCACCTTCAGTGATACACATACCCCGTATGACTTCTATTTAATGATCGGATTCCGTGTGCCCCCTACATGTGTTATACATCCGTCATTGACCTTTGTGTTTTTTTCTGTATCAGTAACACTCCAGTGTTTTACTCAGAGATTCACGTTGGGTCTGTCTTGACTATTACAATAACAAATGTACACCAAACACATAGAAAACTGACCAATCATATTAACGTTATACATCTACGTATTTATTAGGAACATTTAGATAATAAAAAACGTAGATTTGAAAACTCAAAACATTATCGTCCAATCACGTTTTAGTTTGTCATATGACATATTCATCCTTTATAACACAGAATAAAACACCGGAAGGTTCCTACATGATCAATCATGTCACGCGTCAATGATTCTTACCGAAATAATCTTGTAAAACTTCTGATTTCATGTTTATTTTTGGAGCATAGAAAGGAGGATTAATATTTTTTGTGTGAACATTTCAACAAACAATAAAAATGATTTGTGTTGGATATAGGAGATTCTTTATAACATGTAAGTGTACGGGGGTTGATATTTTACAATAAGATTTACAATTCCAATAGCAATATTCAGATTAGACCAGCACGTGCAATGTCAACTTCCGTTTTTGAATTATTGGCGAAAGAAACTGAACTACCGACCTCCTATAACACAGCTGCAAACACCAGTTAACATAAGAAAAGTTTGAAGATACCAAAAGGGGTAATCAGAATCTGTATATCGAAGAACAGACAACATAATGGCCAAAAGATACCAAAGGGGTAATCAGAATCTGTATATCGAAGAAGAACAGACAATATAATGGCCAAAAGAAAAAGTACAAAAGGACAAACAACGATCTACAAAACATACATATAAAACTAGAGATCGAGTAACACGAAACCCACTAAAATCCGGGGGTGAACTCGGGTGCTCCCATAACTCACTGGCCAACACCAATTATCATGATGTCTCTCTAGCTGCGTAACCGTAGCCCTTGTGGTCCTTGGGCAGTTTTTCTGATATTTGCGGACCATAGGGCTACGGATTTCACCCTATCAAAAACTTTCGAAAATGCGCGGTGAAAATTTTGCGCACATTTTTTGCAAATTATTGTCATTAAATCGGGTCCGAGAACGATCAAACATACATGTATCGTTTCGTTAGATATTTATCTTTACGTATAGTGATGTCCAACATTCCTATCCTATGTCTTTACGTATAGTGATGTCCAACATTCCTATCCTATGTCTTTACGTAAAGTGATGTCCAACATTCCTATCCTATGTCTTTACGTATAGTGATGTCCAACATTCCTATCCTATGTCTTTACGTATAGTGATGTCCAACATGCCTATCCTATGTCTTTACGTATAGTGATGTCCAACATTCCTATCTTATGTCTTTTCGCTCTAAGTTCTGAGTTGTGATATTCGCTACGATTTCCGCATAAAAGAATGTAGTACCAGTTGTTTGTGGGAGGGTTCGTGTCTTATTTACGTTATTTGTGTTTGTTTACGTAGTGTGGTGTCCATATTTCTATGTATTAACATAGTGGATGTCTTATGAGAGACAGAAACATCTTGTCCTTTGCGGGTGCCTGAGTTCACTCCAGGTTTTTGTTTTGGTGGGTTTCGTGTTGCTCGCCTTTTTAGTTTTCTGTTTTGTGTTTTTTTATGTTTTGTTTGTTTTTCGTCCTGTGTCTTGTGAACCCAATGTTGACAGTTTCTTCGGATTGTTCATTGATAAACAATATTTCAAAATTTGGAAATTTATTCACGTAAAATTTGTTATATAAATTTAAAAAAAAAAATGTAAATTGACCACAATAGTCTTAGCAAAAGTTTGTCTTACATGTTAAAAACCCTGTCTCCTAATGCTTGATTTATGATTAATTTTATAATTTTTATTTGTTTACTTATTTTTATCCATCGTGTCCCGAGTTGTACATATTGAATATAATGTATTGTATCTTCTCTGTACCATTGTAATTTGCCTCGGTTTGTGATAATAAAGAATCTATCTACTTTATCCATTCAGTGAGGTCATCTTACAAACCGTCTCAACCTCGCTTTGATTTATGATTTACATACAAAATTGAAGACTTCATAGTGATTGTAAGATAAGCAACCTCAATAAAAACGTTATGAACTTTTTACATATTTCAGGTTATTTTTTTGTATTGTTTATTTAATCCATACTTTTTCGTCTTAAATACATCATAATTATATTTAAAGTTATTAGTTAATCCATTACTATTTTTATAGAATCATTTTAGTAATGAATGAACTTAATTGAGGCGAAGCCGAGATCTTGGTTTTAAGATTCTTTTTTCTCTCATTCTGTCGAAATTTTGTTTATTCAGAAAAAAAAATAAAGTAGATATCTAATTTGTAGTGCACACGACGAGTTTATAGAATAACTTGAAACAAGTTCACTCATAATCAAAACATTGGACAGGCAATAATTTAAAAGTGTCAACTCCATAGGAGCAAGGAAACCAAAATAACATAAAGTTACCTATGGTTTATGGGTTTATGGTGTTTAACGTCACATTCAACAATAATTCAGTTATATCGTCACATTTGTTTTAATAAATTACAGTCTTAGGAACTGTAATTTTCAAACATAAATATATTTAATGAACCATGTCGAAGTACTGACTACTGGACAGATGATACCATCAGGGACTAATAACCCACCTGGAGAGGTATCTACCTGGTGGCAGTAATAAAACGTAGATATTTAATATAGTGCGTACCAAGTAAACATATACGTTAATGTGTAAAGATGTTTTAGGAATTGTTTTGGAAGATCTACTAGTAACATTTGTACAACCTTGCCTTAGGTGATAATACTTACAACTTCCCAATACCAGACTTTCCCTGGACGTACACATCAGATAAACATACCAATGTTATTACGTCTATTAACATGATAATATACATTCTAATAATCATAGGACCAAGATAGCAAAGTGCATTAGTGTACAGCCAAACACACATATTTGTTTGGGAGGAAAGGGGAGGGTGAAATTTTAAAACAAGAAAATCACAGGTTACCTAGATAAGAAAATGGGTGGTCCTTCACGAAAGTCTCTCAAACCTTTTCTATTTAAAATTCTCATGAGAATGTATAATAAATCTCACCCCTATATTACCCCCCCCCCCTCAAGTAGACTATGTCTACACCCTCATTTACTAATACAAATGTTTTAAAATAATAATAATAATAATAAGGTTCAAGAACCGGGAGGATATTTAAGGAATCACTAATGCACCTAATATTAAATTATGAATATTGATTTTTAAAGATATTTTAAGGGGTCGTCATGGTCGTGATCGTGTGGTAATTGGATTTATAACTACCCCTGCAATCAGTGCCTATCACCGTTAACGTTGTGAGTTCGAATCTGCTCAGGCGAAGTGTATACGCTACAACATGATGTGATAAAGTTTGTCAGTGACTTGCAACAGGTCGGTGGTGTTCTCCGAGTACTCCGTTTCCTCCACCAATAAAACTGACTGCCACGATATAACTGAAATATTGTGGCGATAAACATCATAAATCTAAACCTAGATATTTTAAATGGCGAGTATAAGAATGTTTTGTCTTCAATACAGCTACACAGTCTAATGACGTTTGCTGTTGAATGTATGATCACAGAAACTTTATTACGATTAGAAAATGTACCTAATTAATAAATGTTAGAGAATACCGAAGGGTCAATTAAAAAGGGACAACCCATAGAAACTGACAACATAGGGTACACAAGACGAAGACATACACAACACAGTGTGTGTTAGACACCACTATACGTAAACAAACACACGTAAACAACGAAAATAAGACATGAACCCTCCTACAAACAGCTGGAGGTAAAGACGAACTGAACGTAGTTGTTATGCGGAATTCGTAACGGACACCACACCACGGAACTGAGAACGTAAAAACAAATAATAGGAGAAAACAAAAACTATATATAAAAAAAAAACGGACCTCACAAAAAAACCGGGTGTGAACTGAACTGCTCCCGAAGATCAAGCAGCTGCTGCATCTTATAAGACACCCGGCATATGACTCATATATACAGTCAAGTCCGGTAAATAGTCTTATAAGACACCCGGCATATGACTCATATATACAGTCAAGTCCGGTAAATAGTCTTATAAGACACCCGGCATATGACTCATATATACAGTCAAGTCTGGTAAATAGTCTTATAAGACACTCGGCATATGACTCATATATACAGTCAAGTCAGGTAAATAGTCTTATAAGACACTCGGCATATGACTCATATATACAGTCAAGTCAGGTAAATAGTCTTATAAGACACCCGGCATATGACTCATATATACAGTCAAGTCAGGTAAATAGTCTTATAAGACACCCGGCATATGTCTCATATATAGAGTCAAGTCCGGTAAATAGTCTTATAAGACACTCGGCATATGACTCATATATACAGTCAAGTCCGGTAAATAGTCTTATAAGACACCCGGCATATGACTCATATATAGAGTCAAGTCAGGTAAATAGTCTTATAAGACACCCGGCATATGACTCATATATACAGTCAAGTCCGGTAAATAGTCTTGGCAGTGGTAGAGGAAACTAAACATCTACGTCAAAAGTATCAAATGAAACGAATATAAGCTCGAATAAAACTACCCCCATATTCCCCTGGGATTGCTATCGATACATAGCGTACGACCTTAAAAATATAATACACACAAAACAAATCAACAACACATAATTTTATGTCTGAATCTGTCTTGACAAATCTTTATTATGTTGTGGTTAAGCTTTCCCCTTTTCTTGTTTGTGTTGCGCTGACCCTTTTGAAACAAGTAGTTTGTGTTGTCCAATAATGTTGTTAATTTTATGTTTCATGTGTGTTGTGTTGTCTATCTGGATTGTAACTGTTGTTGTTGTCGTTGTACTGTTCCTATTAATTGAAATTTTACTTTTATTGGTGGAAGACACTTTCCTTTCGTAATACATTGTGCAGCGGGCTCGTAACTAGATTAACACGACGGGCGCCACAAATGGAGCCAGAACTACTAGTCCTTCTAGGGCACCTGAGTTCACCCCAGATTTTTAGTGGGGTTCGTGTTACTCGATCTTTACTTCTGTGTGCATGTTTTGTAGATCGTTGTTTGTCCTTTTGTCCTTTTTCTTTTGTTTTGTCTGTTCTTCTTCAATATACGGATTCTGATTACCCCTTTGGTATCTTCAAACTCTTCTTCCACTTCCACGGTCCTTTCCTCATTCACAACTTATCACCGGCTTTGTAACTAGAGTAACACTACGAGTGTCGCCCTCGTGTTTTCTTGTTTTAGTGGGGTTCGTGTTATTCAATGTTGTCAAATTACACGTCTTCACGTTTGTAGTCCCGTGTTGTAATGTCCGCTACGATTGCTGCCTAAAATTTACGTTGGTTTTTTCATTCCTCTGCCACTGCCAAGAAAAAGGACAAAGATGAACTCAGGTCCACCGAAAGGATAAGAGGTTCATGCTCCACTAGTGACATCCGTCGTGTTATTATCCCCTCGCCACTGAAGTTGCGAAGGGATATAGTGACACTACCGTCCGTCCGTCCTTCCGTCTGTCCTTCCGTAACCTCCTTGTGAACACTCTAGAATCAACATCCTTCAATGGATTTTGACCACACTTGGTACATACTTTGTCCTTATGAGAATCTGGAACCCTATTGATATTCCAGGTCATAGGTCAAAGGTCAAGGTCACCGGGTTAAATATTTAGGCGAGGGGATCCGCCACGCTTGCGTTGCCTTTATTCTAATTGTTTTTAGGAAGATAAATTAATATAGTGTTGTTCAAATACTGTCTTTTATTAAACGTTTGAAGATAGAGGTCAATCAAATACAATAAAAAGTTTACACTTTTTTCTGTTGACCATTGTGTTGTCTGTTCTTCAATTTACAAACTCTGATGTGGGTTAAAAGCTCAACAGAACTTATGTTTGTATGTTGTTTTAACCATGCCGACTCTAAATAAAACTTATTTATTTATTATTTATTTATTATTTATTTATTATTTATTTATTATTTATTTACCTCTTTGGTATCTTCAAGCTCTTCTTATAAGAATAAAGTTTAGTGTAATAAAATACGTAAAAACCAAAGATAGTAATTCTAGAATAACATTTGTTCAGGCATGCGCATAGTCAACAGACTGGAAAGCCAAGTAATTTAAGTGTTTGGGAGCTAATAAGATCAAATGTACTATTATAAACAGGCGAGCCTCGGCTAAGGTTACTTTTGTCTGAAGGAGATTAACATTAGATTTAATCATATTACATTATGTATGAGGTGAAATTTAAAATGTAACAATTATTGATCTTATTTTAATTGTAGATGTATTAGTTATTATTGTATCTATGGTGACCTGCCAAGGCCAAAACAGAGGAGGAACACAATGGCAGTCTAACGGAGCTCCCGCCGCCTCTCAAGGTAGGCAAGGATGGTCGGTAAATGCAATTCCGGACGAAAATGGTAACTGGCGGACGGTAGATGGCTCAGAAGATAAACAACCAAGTGGTCCATTCAACGGAAACGAACCCCCAATGAGAGTCAACAGTGATTTTAGCTCTATGTCAAACAACGAAGAGAAACCACCGCGCCCGATGCGAGTAAACGGACAGCCTAATCGAGCACAACAATTACTAAATAGACTACCACATGCTAAAGGTCCAATGAAATATTTTATGAGAGGATTACCAGGTAGAAATGGTACCAGAATGAACGGCACCAATGACATGAGAAACATGATGAGGAATATTATGAGTAAAGGCAAAGGAGCAATGAAAAAAATACTTGAAAGTATAAAATCTCAAAATGGTTCCATGATAGTCATAAGACAACCACGTCAGTTTATACCATCTGCATGCGCACAGGAAATGTTGCAGATCCAAACAGATTGTTTCTCTAAAATTGGATATTCAATGGATGCCTTCTTCCATACTCTGAGAAACGGAAGTTTTAGCTTCGATGGTCCGTCTACTGCCATCAGCAGCTTAAAAACAGAATTATGCGAGTAAGTATTTACTCACCTGGTATTGTAACAATGGATTGGTCTTGTTTGAATTTGTTTTCTCAAAAATATTTTCATACATTGTCTACATTTTCATGTATAATTATGGATTATGCCGTAAGTACTATCAGTGTTTTCATAAATATTTCAGTTATATCGTGGCAGTCATTTTGATTGGTGGATTGAATTTCCAACATTTCTGACATATAAATTCATTTTTGCTTTTGTATAGATATGTACATAAAGAGTGTTTGAAACAGACGTAACAATGGTATCTAGAACTGCCCGTGTTTGAAACAGACGTAACAATGGTATCTAGAACTGCCCGTGTTTGAAACAGACGTAACAATGGTATCTAGAACTGCCCGTGTTTGAAACAGACGTAACAATGGTATCTAGAACTGCCCGTGTCTGAAACAGACGTAACAATGGTATCTAGAACTGCCCGTGTTTGAAACAGACGTAACAATGGTATCTAGAACTGCCCACAATGGTATCTAGAACTGCCCGTGTTTGAAACAGACGTAACAATGGTATCTAGAACTGCCCGTGTTTGAAACAGACGTAACAATAGTATCTAGAACTGCCCGTGTTTGAAACAGACGTAACAATGGTATCTAGAACTGCCCGTGTTTGAAACAGACGTAACAATGGTATCTAGAACTGCCCGTGTTTGAAACAGACGTAACAATGGTATCTAGAACTGCCCGTGTTTGAAACAGACGTAACAATGGTATCTAGAACTGCCCGCTGCTCTGAAACAGACGTAACAATGGTATCTAGAACTGCCCGCTGCTCTGAATATATAATATATTATCAATTGTTAGATATTACCGATACATCAGTTTATCAATTTTCATGTTTTACACACACTAGAAAACGACACATTATACCCCAGATCAAATTAGAATATTTACCAACTTCCTATACTAGACACGTTTGTAACATAATGAAAATTTCATGTACTTAATTACTCCAAAATTAGTAAATACTGCACACGTAGATTTTATTTAAATCACGTGACTACAAGGCTGATCATAACATTGGAAACCAACTGATACATACCTACTGTTTATCGTCACTTTTAACAATTTCACTACCAGAGGTATTGAGCAATCAAGCATGACTAATCCAGAGACACAGTCAACATTGTGTTTAAGATGCAGAACGAAGTCAAATAATGCGAAAAAAAACACAAAGAAGAACAACAGACAATAGTACAATAACCGGGGTGAACTCAGGTGCTCGCCAAGAGTTAGTAGTTCCTGATTCTCATAAGACACCTGCCGTGTTACTCTTAGTCCTGCCCAGTACAGTTTTATGTCTTTATTCCAACAATCGCAGAATCAGAACACTCTATGTATTGGGTAAAATGTTCAGGTTTACGGTGGTTTGGTGTTAGTACTCAAAATAGTATGACCGTAATGACAGATCTATTGCAATCAATTACCCTTCCGGATCACCCGAGTTCACCCCCAGTTGTTAGTGGGGTTCGTGTTACTAGATCTTTAGTTTTATATGTATGTTTTGTAGATCGTTGTTTGTCCTTTAGTTTTTAGTGAGGTTCGTGTTACTCGATCTTTAGTTTTATGTGTACTGTTTTGAAGATCGTTGTTTGTCCTTTTGTACCGTTTTCTTTTGGTCATTGTGTTGTCTGTTCTTCTTCGATATACGGTTTCTGATTACCCCTTTGGTATCTTTTGGTCATTGTGTTGTCTGTTCTTCTTCGATATACGGTTTCTGATTACCCCTTTGGTATCTTTTGGCCATTGTGTTGTCTGTTCTTCTTCGATATACGGTTTCTGATTACCCCTTTGGTATCTTCAAACTCTTCTTACCAAACTTTGAAAGTGAACGAACATGTAGATATGTGTTAGGGGTATTGATATTTCCTGTTTCTACGAGTTTTCTATTATATTTTGGAACTGTTCCGAAAGTGGAGTATTGCTGTTTCATTTTGATACTGAATAATGTATTTCGTACATGACTAATAGTTAGACATACAATAACGTCGACCTGCCTTATAAGGAGAAGATGAAGATACCAAAGGGGTAATCATATTCCGTATATTGAAGAACAAACAATACAATGGTCAAAAGAAAAAGTACAAAAGTACAAACAATGATCTACAAAACATACCTATAAAAGTAAAGATCGAGTAACACTAAAAACCGGGGTTGAACTCAGGTGCTCCGGAAGGGTAGTCAGTTCCTGTTCCACTAATGTATTACTATTGTTATCACTAATTGTGTGCTATTTGTTCACAGGAAACGACAGGCCATTCTAGATTGTGCTATCCCTGCTATAATAGGAAAGCGAGACAAGCCACCATGTCTAGATACTCACGACTATAACTTTGGAGAAGAGATGGCACTTAAAGGAATCAGAATTGTTCAGGATATTTGTAAAGCAGGTTTGTTTTCTATTTTGTTTTCCTTGTCTGTCAGATTTGTCATAGGCGATATTTAAGATAGAGGTTCTGTCTGGAACAACAATGTTTGGTTAATTTAGTTTGTATCCGTTTTAATTGTTAGAATATGCCAAAAACCTAGTCGTTATATATATCATTATTGTTTTGGTCATTTTTTAGGTTTTATAAAGGCAAAAATAAAGATTCATTGGTGTACTATTTTGGAAATGTATTGTCCATGCAAATGTGATTCGTTGTATGCATATTGGACGATTTGACAATTTGCTTTATGGTATTTAACTCCACTTTCAACACAATTTCAGCTATATCGTGGTGACCAGTTTTATTGATTAAGGAACCCGGAGTACCTGGAGAAAACCACCGACCTACCGCAAGTCACTGACAAACTTTATCATATAATGTTGTATCGCGGTCGTCATTAATAAAACACACAAAATGGTTGGAGATTGTATATAATATAAATCAGGGTACAACGCTACATTCTGATGGGAGCAATCCAGACGTAATAAATAAAACAGAAATATGAATATTTCGATTACTATTATTTCAAATTGAAAATGATATTGAACAAAAGCAGCAAATTAAGTGTTAATGAACCCGAAAGACCATAATGTAATTATTCATATTTATTGAGCAGTAGTAATTGGTATAATCCTGATAGTATTAAGAAGAGTTTGAAGGTACCAAAGGGGCAATCATAACCCGTAACTGTTTTAATTATTACCTCTATAAATCAAGATGTACAACACTAATGGCCACTTGCGTACGTCCAGCTCAGGTAACTCCGATTTACCTGTTGATCGGGAGATCAGGTAATCCCGACTTAACCCTAGTTTAAGCTGTACTCAGGTGAGTTGTTGTTGGCTTGCTAACGTGTCACTCAACAATTTCTTACGTGAATACAGCTTATGCCTGGGTTTAAGTTTTGATGATAAATTGGATCAGTAATGGCTAGCAAGAAATCGCCGAATTTTACTGAATTAGAAAAGACAATATTAATTGAGTTGGTTGACAGTAGAAAAGGTATAATTGAAAGTAAACAAAATGACGGGAAAATGATCAGTAAAAAGAACAAAGAATGGGAAAATATTTGAAAAAAAAAATAATTCTCGCCATGGTGTATATAAAAGAAGTTTCACACAATTGAAATCTTTGTGAAAAAATCGGCTGTTGCTAAGGATAGGAGAGGAAAAAAAAGAAAACTGGTGGAGGACCTGCCGAAAATGACCTGGACACATTTTCAAATGCTATAACGGAAATGCTTCCCCAGCAGATCAACAGCCTACAGAATGCATATGATGACGATGCAATTAAAAACTTATTAACAGGCGAAATTGATGATAACTTTTTCTGTTTTGGTTCCAAACAGTCTCTTATTTTAGCTAATATTGTCAATACACACTCCTTATTCAGCCTATATCTATCAATAAATTCATCCTCAGAATAGTTTAAAAAAAGGTTTTGTCGGTCCCTAATTACTTGTTCCCGTCTTATCAACCCTTCCGCAACATTTATGCTATCTATGTCATCAATATAATCGTCCATGATTATTTGATCATCTATTTAAACCTGCCCTATACCTGGTTCAGAGTTGAACTCAATATCTGAACCGGACTCATGTATAAAGCGAAGGTGCGCAAGTGAACTGAAAAAAATAAGCTTGGATGACATTGATCCGGGATTAATCCCGACGTACGCAAGTGGCCATTAGGATAATCAACGTCAGAACAGTTAGAAGGGGTAACAGTAAATCGAAGACGGACAGAGAATACAATGGACACACGAAAAATAACGAACAACGATCTACAAAACATTACACAGAAAACTAAAGATCGAGCAACACGAACCCCATTAAAAACCTGGGGGTGAACTCATGTGTCCCCGGAAGGATAGCAGCACTAGGTACTCCCGTCGTTTTTGTAGTGGGGTCTGTGTTACTCGATCTTTAGTTTTCTATGTAGTGGCTTGTAGATCAGTGTTTGTCCTTTTATCCTTTTTCTTGGCCGTGATAGAGGAAAGAAAAAATCTACTAAAAAGTAAAATATCTATTGTCATTAGAGAACGTCGGTTTTACGCAGCAATTGTAGCCGACATCTCAACACGGAATTAAAAACGTGAAGACGTCATGTGACAACATTAAACATTGTGAATTCCACTAAGATAAGTAAAAAATGGTAGCGACACCCGTCGTGTTACTCTAGTTACAAACCCTGTTATAAGTCACGACCGCATGAGGAAAGGACCGGCTTACAACGAGTGGAACATACCCGTAGTCATTTGTGGCACAGATATTACGTAACGTATTGCCACGTCGTGATGCCGACCGTAAAACTTTCGAAGTGATGACTTCAACTTAGCCAATAGGAACATACTGGTCATTATAAATAATTGTTTGTTTTAATAAATCAAAATATTTATGTGATATTATTTTGTCACAAATGAATCAAAGAAGCCATTTTTAATGGCATTATTACTGTCATATGACTTCTGTTTGAAGGTTTATTGCCACCTGCTCCTATATGTGTTCCATTAGTTAATCGCGAGATGCAGAGATGTTACACGAAAGTTGGCTTTAGTCCAGATATGTTTATATCTAATGATAGTAACGTCGAGGGAGCGGTCATTGGTAAAGATTTTAATTCAGCCAACAAATTCTGTGGGTATGTTTATCTAGACATTAAATGTTGTGGGTATTTTTCTAGACATTAATTTTTTTGGGTATGTTTATCTAGATATTAAATTTTGTGGGTATATTTATCTGCATATTAAATGTTGTGGGTATGTTTATCTAGACATTAAATTTTATGAGTTTGTTTATCTAGACATTACATTTTGCGGGTATGTTTATATAAACATTAAATTTGTGGGTATGTTTATCTGGATATTAAACCAGTGAAAACTAGTAGATTTTAAACCACATAACAAATTTTGTGGGTATGTTTATCTAGATATTAAACAGGTAAAAACTATTTGCTGACTTCGTGTTTATGGTAATTTAAGTGTGTAC
This sequence comes from Gigantidas platifrons, assembly GCA_002080005.1. Lineage (NCBI taxonomy): Eukaryota > Metazoa > Mollusca > Bivalvia > Mytilida > Modiolidae > Gigantidas > Gigantidas platifrons. The sequence continues at coordinate 298,420 of MJUT01043152.1, forward strand.
ATACGACACATTTTCAAATCAGGATTTCACATTTCCACAAAATATGCAAAATCTGATTTTGTTTAATTCTGAGTTATTGTTAACTATAGATATTCCTAAGCTACAACTTGTATTCATACATTTATATTGATCAATATAATAAAATCTATGTAAAACCCGGACGACAGTAGCGAGGTGTACTCGATTCCACTTTATGTGATAAAACATATATTACCAGTATTAAAACGAGTATCATTTTTATTGAAGTAAATATTTCCAAAAATGAATAAAAGAATAAAGTCATGCAATCCAACTGCAACAGATGTGTATTTAGTAATGGTCTTTTGTGTATACATTTTAGCGCCAGAAAACAACTGTATGCCTGCATGAGATTGGTGATGCAAAATTGCCCGGATGCAAAAGAGCACCTCCTGGTGTCGGGTCATGACCAAGGTGCTATCGAGAAGAGTATTGACGTTCTATGTGATAATAAAAGAGGTCATTATTCTACTGTTTAAGCTTAACAATAAGTTTGCACTTCATTCAAGAAGCAACTAATATTTAATCAATCAATTATTAGACGACAGATTTGTTTTACAGATTGGTAGTTACTATTAGTTTTTTGTTTAGTAAAATAAACAAGAAATACTATAGTTCCGATATACAGAAGTTCTACACTAAATGAACAACAAATTACTGTTATATTAGTGAAGAAGCCGGAGTACCCCCGACAAAAACTAAGTTATTACAACATTATATCAAGTTCTTTCTCTACAATTTATTACATACATTATGATGACAGCAACATACATATAGGTATTTCATAATAAGCATAATAATAACACAAAATCAATATGTAAAGAGGAAAATGAATGCAAAAACCTGCTGAACTCAGTCTAAGTGGTGGCTGTGGTTGATATAGTCATGGAGTGCATAAAATATGTTAACATTTTGCTCTTCGCTTAAATTATCTTTACCATATAAAATAACTTCTGACGAAATGTCTTCATAGATTTGAAGTATTTGAAAATAAATTACGTCTAATTTGACCATATAACCCTATGACCTATTGGCTACTTATATGTATACATGACTATTTACATATTTTTAATTCCAGTGTATGTGGAAGGACTTAATTGCTTCCAGACACCGAGTGAGACGGTACATAATTGCATAGACGTTATGTCATCCCAGACTCTGGACCTGGAGGCTAATCAGATGTGGAAGTCAATGAGTAAAGCAGACTTTTATAAGGAATTCTGCAGGTAAAACATGTTCTAAAATAAAACTTTTATTATACCTCATTATATATTGCTTGATACGCGTTTCCTATTGGCTCCTTTGGATCACGTGACCTTCGATTATTTTTGACAGTATGACGTGTGATGGAGTCATTATTGATGTGATAGATATGACCTAGCAATAGTGATTCCATCCAAAAACAAAATGGCCGCTTTTATCGTTTGAATTTCAAAAAGCACGATTTGTCATGTTCAGATCGCGATCATGGGTTCAATCCAAGTTCTATCAAAATAGACTATGCAATTGGTATTTGGTGGCTCTCAAATAAACTTTCAGCATTAAGAGAAAAGAGTTATAATAAAACAATTAATCACTTTTTGTGAGGTCAATAGCAGGAAATGACGACCCTTGACCTGTGATTTCGTGTGACATGACATGATCTTTGCCGTTGGCCTCGGTCAGGTCAGATCACCTCGAGTCATAGACCTCATGTCCACATGTCCTGTTATTGACCTCACATTGAGTAATTAATTGTATAATATACGTTATTTAGTGTGCACATCATTTACCATAGTTCACAATAATGAAAAACGAAATCATCATATCCAGTTTGTTTTTAATCATTTAATATGTATTTCAGTTTATGAAAAGCGTAAACTGACCCAAACCAGGTTATGCAAGTATAACTTGTTCAACAATTTCAAATATTCCTTATAATTTAATTTTTACAACAAAATTTAATGATTCCTCGATTTTAATTACTGTTATTTCATGGGACTATTTGAATTTGTCGTTGGCGAATGAATACGTTGGTGACGTCATAATACCAACCCAGGTTATCGAGTATAACCAAAATTTTCTCCAGGCGGATTAGCCAATCAGATTGAAATATTCAAATCAAATTAAATTATTTATGTTTTACAGTTCATTTCCTAAATAATGAAAGTTTTTTTTTAATCTGAAGTCACTCTCCCCAAGTCATAAGTGACCGCAACCTATTTTGGCTATCCTATTTAGGTCATTTGATTCATAGCTTCCCCAGAAGTTGTTTGACTTTCCAGTCTTTTAACTTGTAGTTTACCCGATGAATGTGATTCAACTAGAGTATTCTGCGCACTAAATTAGATATCTACTTTTTTACTATTACCAATGTTTAAACGAGAAACAATACACACACGTCCGTTCGTGGTAAATGATTTTATTCATATCTGTGTCGTCCAAATGTTTGTTGTATCTGGTTTTAAGACTATATTTATTCAGTAGCATAAATTGGCCATTTTATTCCACATCCGGTATATTTTCTATTTTATTTACAGAATAAGAGTTGAACACATGGAGTGTGATACTACAGCTTGGAAAGAAAGCTGTCATAAAGTTACAGTAGGACTGAAGAATGAATTTCAATGCGCGATGTTGCCAAATATCTGTCACAATATCACAGAAATTGATGACATACTACACAACAAAGTATGCAAACGTGAGGCTTATTTGCAAGCTTTAAGATCCCCATACAGCAGCGCCACATCAGTCTTTACCTCATGGGTTATGCCCAGTATAGTCACTGCAGCACTCAGTTTGATTATTATATTCTGAACACGATATAATATTAAGACAATACGTAGTTCGTGTAGTATCAATATATTTGTAGATTTGGTTCGTTAATCCTGTTGCATGATAGTATATGATTGCGTTTTATTGCATTGAATTTTGATAATTTTATTATTTTTATATATGCAGTGGAACCTCGTTATCTTGAAATCGGATAGCAGGAAGCCATAATATTGTTCATTCATAGTAATAAACCATTTGCACATTTCTGGCTTGATTCTAAATTATAAGATTTTTCACGTATTGATAGCAATTATTTCCCCTTTATGGGCAAAGGGATCCAGGCAAAATTTAATTAAAACAACATACATATATAGTTTTCCCATAATCTGTTTAACATTTTATTGCTTTAACAACATAGGCATTGTCAATTTCGTCAATTAAACTATCCTCTGATTTTAACAAGTTCAAGTAACTACACATATGTTGAAAATTATATGTCAGGATATTGTTTTGCTCGTCAAAAGGAAAATAACTCTTGTGAATAAGTCTAATATTTAGAGACAAATCAGGAATGGGAAAACTGTCTATTGTAAGCAACATTACCATGATACGTCTAATGTTCTGCCGATTCCAAGTAAAACAATATGTACTTCAGAAGTTCGGTAGTAGTTAGATTTTCCATAACTGTTGTGTACCTTGTTTTTAATGAGTTTCAAATATCTGTGAAAATTTTAACATTTTGACTGAGTTGAAAAAAAACATTGGTAGAGGAGAACGTAAGTTATTTAAGTGCTAAGGGATAGACCATTTAATTGATAGGGGAGATGATGCTATTTTTTTTACTATGTCGCCAAATGCTAAAGGGGAAAAAAACCAGCAGTTTTCAACAAAAGCATATTGATAAAATTTGTAGAAATAATTCTTTGTCTCGAGATAAACACATCCCCTCCCCCCTAAAAGCTAAATTGTCGATCTCTAAATGTATATTTGTAAATGCTACAATTGATATACATGTACATGTATATATATAACTGATATGTATTTATAATGAAATAAAGCATCAACAATTGTGTTGTCCTAAAAAAAAGGAAAACACTGTAATCTGTCTACTTCGTCATCTAAGATATGTTATTCTCACTTCTCATTATAAACTAATTTAGAAGGAATTATTACCCTCTATTTCTTTGTAAAAAAAATCTTGGCTTTTAGTTTTACATGGTTTTATTTAATTACAAATCAATATGCTGTTATTTAAAACATTTTCACTATTAATTAATTGTTTTAGTATTTATTTGTGAATATTAAGGTCAGTATGTAAGACCACTGTGAATTGTAACATGACAGACACAATTACTGTGTAGGTAGGGGTAAATATACGTTTCCTTAAAAAGTCTACTGTTATACAAAGTCAAGTGCTAAAAAAAATGTAAGAAAACTATGTTTTGTTATTATCATGAGAAAACTTTTCTGGATGAGGGACATTTTTTTTTGCTGTGTGTTTGTTGGGTTACAGAAATTCACAAGGAATCAATGGCTGCCCTTACATGTAACACAATGAAGAAAGCAATACATTTCCACTTCATATTTGCTACATTTTATTTGTGTCTTGTATTAGATTTAATAACAACAACAATGTATCTATCATTTCACTTTTGTGTATTGTATGTGTGTCTTGTATTTATGTTTGAATGAGATGTATTTTTTGAATTTTGTTAATAAATATTGAAACAAATGTTAGACACCGTATTTTTTCTTCAAACATAAACATGTGAAGTAGGAACTGCACACCCTTCCAGGTCATCTGAGTTCACGTCCGGTTTATAGTGGAGTTCGTGTTGTTGGATATTTAGTTTTCTGTGTAGTGTTTTAGTTGTTTCTGTAGATCATTGTTTGTCTTTTTCATCTTGGCCTTGTGTAGTCTGGTATTTTTATTTACGGCCTGTCATTGCCCCTTAGTTGTCTTTAAACGTTATCTTGTGAAAACCAAAGAGGCAACAAGAGAGAAGAAGACACAGAACGAAGACAAAGCAACAAAAAAAAACAAAAAAAACCACAAAAAAAAACAACCAGCACATAAACACAAAACAAAACAGCATACCCCCCCCCCACCCCCAATTAAAGAACTAACACTAGTGTTATGAGCAACACAGACCCCATAAAACCAGCTGTTAACCCATGTACTCGCGTTGGATAAACAGTTACAAGACATCCGACGTATCATTCATAGTCAGTCAAGTTCGGTAAAAGTTTTGTCGGTGATGGAGGGGAAAAGCTTCGTAAATGGGAATATCTATTGCCATTTTAGAAATATATATTTCGTAGCGGTCAGCCAGTTCATGATGAAGACGTAGAATTTTTGCATCGCATATCCTTAGTTATATTGTACAACTATGTCACAACAGGTGTCTTGATATTGTAATCAATAGATTTTTCTTTAGGATTTAAAGACAAAAATAATCTAATTAGTGGTTTCATTGCTTCTGGCATTCAGCTGTGTTTACACAGACTTATGGAATACTAGTTCATCGTCAATTTTTATTACTGAATTGTGCACCTATAGAAATGTAAAAATCTGATTATATTTAAGTAAAATGCAGTCCAGATAAACAATTTCATCAACTGCACCCTGTAGTGTATAAACTGGGGGTATGTAGGTGGAGGAAGGCTGATATCCCGTGTAACTGTGGGTATGTTGGTGGAGGAAGACTGATATCT
>MJUT01043166.1:13744-31591 GCA_002080005.1 Gigantidas platifrons
CAATTTTAGTTGTAAAATCGCAATCGAAAACACTGAAGGCAATAATATCTTCGAAACTATGTGAGTGACCCTCTGTCAATTTAGAATCAATGAGAAATAATGTAAATACATCTACTAAATTTAAAACGGAAAAATAAACTCAACTTTTAATGTTAAGAGTTTGTATTACTTTACATGTAAGGTTCAATTTTTTTTGATAGCACAACTTTTGTGATTTGTCGTCTTAGATACTTATTCGAGAATGAGCTGAATTAAGAGCAGATATTAATCAGGGTTCCGTAAACTACAAAGGTTGGGTAATTCCACATCTAGAAGAAGGAATATGAGTTTAGGAAAAGTTTGCCGATACAAAAGAAGTAATATGAAAGACAATATAATGTCCAAAAGATGGGACAGAGAACACAAGAAAGAGCACCACGAGGTCCTCCATAAAACTAGTGAACACATATGACCCGGAAGGGTAAGTATTTCCTATTTCACATGTACCACCCTTCGTGCTACTCTTGTTAGAACACCGTTGATAAGTGATGAACGAAGAACGGTTTTGTCGTAAGGTTTTGTTCCTAACTAGTCCTCACCGTCAGTATCGAGGTGTATCTCAATTCGTGTACCTAGTTATATATGTGATATTTTTAATTGAAAACCCAACGGGATAGATGTTATCAACAAAATCACACAACATAGGTTGGATAATTCCACACCTAGAAGAAGGAATATGAGTGTAGGAAAAGTTTGCAGATACAAAATAATTAATATGAAAGACAATACAATGTCCAAAAAGATGACACAGAGAACAAAGGAAAGAGGACCACGAGCCTCCCCATATAGCTGGTATTGACTGTCAGTCTCGACGTGTATCTCAATTAGTGAAGCATACCTAGCTATATATGTGATATCTTTTATTCAAAACCCAACGAGATCAACAAAATCACCAAACCTATAATTAATTGGGCAATGTATAATTAAAGGATCGGGATAGATTATTTTACTTTTTCTCGAGATGTCCCTTGTTGAACTCTACCTCATGCGAAAAAATTACATGATTGACATGATAATAATCTGATTTGAAACAAATTGTATTCACGGAGGATACTATTTTGTACGATGTTTCTACGTGACTGTAATTGTAAGGTCTGCAACAAATATCACTGATTACGTAGTCATGATATCTGTCCTTTCTCCTAAAGGTGATTTGTAATAGGTACTCAAGAACAAATTTGGAGATTCCAAAGAGGTAATCAGAAGCCGAAAATGGCAGGAGGACAGACAATAAAATGGCTTAAATATAAAAGGACAAAACGACAAACAATGATCTAAAATATACTACCTAGAAAACTAAGGATTGATAATGAGTTCGAAATTCTTAAGCCATTATTTGTCTGTTTTATAGCTTTAAACATTGAGGATATATGATAACCTTAATATTATCATTGTACATAAATAGGCACTTATATATTACTATCAATAAGTTGTAACAACACAAAAAGCATCAACATCATTCACCAATTAAACAAACATGTTGTCCGTCTTTATTTCAAGCGCAATGCAAAAATGTATTAATATTTTCCTTAACATATTTCAATTTCTGAGATTTCTGGTAAATTATCTGGCTTTCCAATATTTAGTCTTTGATGATTATTCCAGAAACTCGTCGTGTCGACTAAATTTTATTTAATTATGGGTTGGTCGCAATTTTTGTTCCGTTCATGAAAAAATAACCTCATTCAAGTTGTACACACCGTGTAACCCGCGTATGGAATTTCAGTCATGGAATGGGAATGATTGCAAATGCTCAGTTTGTGCTAACTTTCAAAGTGTGCTGTTTACCATCAATAGGTCATGTCCATCTTTAATATGCTGTACTTAGTTTTATTATTGTGTAGTTTATTACATCAGCTTTTCTGATGAGTGAATGCAACACTGAGGGCAAAATCAGTAGAGAGTTCTATCCGGACACAATGGTCGGTTTGAGCGAGTGATATTATCCAGAGGTTGTCAATCGAGATACAACATGTATTAAAATCTAAAATTTATTGATATTGATATTTGTTGATCAGTGACCTTTTTGGAAAGTTTATTGTGTAAGTCTATTTAAGTTGTTCGGTCGTTTGAATTTAGCTTTAATCATGTTTCTGATATGTAAATAAATGTATGATACAGTCTGATAGTGGTCCGTTGGACTTTCCTAGTTATCGTTAATATATGAATTAATAATAAATATGAATCAACTCTTAGTCAGTTTCTTGATTGAATGCAAAATTGAGGACCAAGCCAGTAGAGAGTAAATCCGGATACACAAGGGTATTTAGATTTAAAAGATATTTATTTTCATATTTGTTGATCAGATACTTTTGGAAAATCTATTGAGTATATCTTTTTTCAATGATTCGGTAGTTTGAATATACGTTTAATCATGTTTCTCATATGTATATACATGTATGATAATGTATGAGATCCGCATTTTCAAATATTATGTTTTTACTAGTGTGAGAAATCTATAAATTGTTGTATATGTTTTATCGTTATTCAAGAATATGAAGTGTATATGTCATGGTACCACATTAAATTATATTATTTTAGTTGCATACAAATGGAAATTGTCTATTGAGCTATTGATAACGATGTGGACTGATTAACATACAATGTGATAAGGGAATAATGTGAATGTGTTATTATTTATATTTTCTATTAAAATCACATTTACTGGTGGTAAAGAATAAAATTCAGCACAGTTTTAACGTAAATATTAATGAAGGGCATTCACATGGTCTTTGTCCGTTGTCAACTTTGTTGGTATTATATTATAACATTTGAAGTTTTAATCCTTATATACACCAAAGAACAGAACAAGTTTGACGGATACACGTACAGAATAAAAGCTACATGGTATACAGGTAGTTGTATAGATTGATTGATCGATTGATATATTTAGCGCTTAATGACAATTACAATGGTCCTAGTAGTGTATTCAGGGGATTCATTTAAACATTATTGTGTGGTGTCAGTTGTTTTAGATTTAAGATTGGCATAAAAAATACATAAGTCTGTAACATAATGCAAGTTACTGTGAAACAACAAATGTAAAGTAATATAATGTATCAATAGAGTTAAATGTGTGGACAGAGTTGATACAATAGAACTTACCTTACAGGTGATTATAAACTTTATATAATTAAATAACACATAATTATAATGAACATAACACTTACTCCATACTGAAAAAGAAATAAAAGTAAATGATTAGTTATAGATTAAAACTGTCATAAAAAACATGTAAAACAATAATATAGAACATTTAATGTCGTGGTGGTCTATACAATGGAAACATTATACAGTGTAGGTGACAAAAATCGATTGAAATGATCTTACTACAGTAAATAACATAGATATGTTACTAATATACGGTAGTACATCAATAAATATAAATGTGCTAGTGAAATTTAATGTACACATACATGTCATTAAACAGAACTATGACATCGATACCCCCGGTCTATTACATGTATTATAATATATCATATTTTATAAATTAATACGATTGTGAAATGTTGTACATATATGTAATCAAACAGAACTATGACCTCGGTGTATTACATGCATAGCACAAGGAAACTCAAACCAGCATCACAATTAAAAATAATATGATTAGAATTATGTCATCATATATGTAGGTACATTACGGGTAAAATAAACTTAAAATAATCAACTGATCAATACTGTATAAAACAATATTGCATGGTTGATATACGGCTCATCAAATAATGGAAATATTATAGTGTGTAGATAATATGGATATAATTCAAACGAGTTGTTTGCCACTCAAAAAGGCATTATACCAATAAAGTTAAAAGTGTTAACGAAATTCCATACGAGTTGTGTACAACCATGTGTAACCAACATATGTGTATTTCATATATTACACGTGGATACACAAACCAGATGTTACTATGTTGCTCTATAATTAGAATGGTGTTATCATTTAAATAGGTCAAACGGAAACATACACCCCCTCCCCCCAAACAACCCAAATAAAAAAACATATACAATTTAACAAACAAAAATCAAAACAAAAAGACAAAAAAGAAACAAAATGATAATATGTAACCTGTCTAGACCATTCATACTGTTTTATATTAGGTGCAATTCTCAATATATATTTGTAAACGTTCTGGATAAATGTATATTGTAGCATGTAATAAGCAACACGAACACCAACATTATCTAAACAGGTGGTAAACCATCTGTACATACCAAACATTGTAGAGACGAAAACATAACCTTGGCTAATCTACAAATACAACCTGCAGTTAAGCTTAGTTTAAACTCATACATATACCCAGATAATATTTAAGTATTATATATATACCCTGGATCTTACGAATTAACTTATTTATACCAGCGAATCCGAAGGATGAGTTGTAACAGAAATTACATGATTGACAAAATGGTGTTCTCATCGACGTCCGCGTTAACCATGGAATAGCATGTAGATCTTTATATTAGACCATGAGATAAGCTCCTCCCACTTCCATATAAACTTAACTAGTATTTGCATGTGATTTCAAAATCATGGAATAACATCAATATCTTCATGTTAGGCCATGGTTTGTAAAATTTCACTATTTTTAAGTTGATTACTGCATAAACAAAATCAAAGGAAAATTAATATTTATGTTAAATACTTTTTAAACACGAGGAAGCGATTTTGTTTTAAATTATTTGCAAATCGTTTCAGTTGTATTTCTACATGATCAAAGCTATTTCTCCGTATTTGATAATAAGATAAATCATTTTAATGAAAAAGGAATATCTAGGAGAAAATATTATCTTTACAACTGAACACTAAAATGAATCGTAAGGTCACAAAATACTTTCAAATTCTATGTCCTTCGTTGACTTCATAAAATTTCATCAATGCTATTCCGCCAGGATGCCTATAATATGGACAATTCACTTATATCATGCCTTGGTTATTTCATATATTTATACAGGACCGTGATGAAAAGAAGTGATTCACCTTTACTATTTATATGTTCATTTAAAAGAAGAAGAGACAATTACAAAAGTCAACCATCTATCTATTTTCACGACTTTGCTTTTATAATTTTATTAGTTCAAAGTGTCATCGAACTGGAAAATATCGGTCAGAAAACGTTAGAGAAAACCGAAGGTGTAGCTAATATGGGACAATTTAGAAAGATGAACCATATTGGGCTCAAGTCCGAGAAGAATGACACACAGCACAGAATAAAACAATGATAAGGAACACGAATCCCATCAGAAAGAGATTTACAACTTCGGGTATTTGTCTATACATTCATTCTCATTAAGATGTCCAAATTAATGTGTAAACTGTTTTTTTTCATTACATTGACTTTATTACACTTATCATGCAATGTAAATTGTTGGCATGCATTGCAAAGCCAAATCAAAGAACATTAAAACGAAAGAAAACAACACTTAGTCCCTTAAAATAGATGTATTTAATAATTCTACGATCACAAGATTCACGATAAAGGTATGTCGGCACTTTAATTTATATTTTCCTTGCAAATTAATTAAAGAAACATCTCACCAGTAGACAGGTTTTCAAACAGTATTTGAACATAGGATGTTATGTAATTTCATGAAATAATTCCCATGTTTTGGTCCGCATCTTGACTAATTTATGGAAAGTGTTTTTGTAACTGTCGTCATTTGTAGATATACAATACATTACACCGAAAACTAAGGATTGATAACGAATTCGAAATTCATACGCCATTATTTGCTTGTTTGATATGAGTAAGTTCACATAATTTTAAGGTTTTTCATTGTATTTTTTTCGGTCGGAAGTCTTCTTGATCAAAGTTGTTTGGTGTATTTATTGCATTAAGATACAGTACATTAATACTTATAGGTATATTTTTCTGTGCACACGCGTGGTGCTGGACAAATGATAGACACAATACAGGGATAATTTTATATATACGTGATAACAAGTTTGAAGATACCAACGGGGCAATCAGAATCCGTATATCGAAGAAGAACAGACAACACCATGACCAAAAGAAAAAGCACAAAATGACAAACAACGATCTACAAAACATAAATATATAACAAAAGATCGAGTAACACGAACATCACTAAAAACCAGGGGGTGAACGCAGGTGTTCAGGGAGGGAAAGCAGTCCTTGCTCTATTAGTGGCACCCGTCGTGTTAATCTAGATACAAACCCAGTAATAAGTCGTGAATGAGGAAAGAACAAGAAAGTGCTTAGGACAAGTGGAATATATCCGTGGTAGTTTGTGACATATATATTGCATAACGGTTACCAAGTCATGGTGGCGACCGTAAAATTTCGAAGTTTTGACTCCAACTTTACCAAAATGAACCCTTGGTTCAGTAGATTCCTTGTTAGCAGCAGCCCTTTTTCATAAAAATCCTGATAAGAACCACAAGCTCTGGAATATCGTATCATCTGAGAGATATTTACTCCATATGCATGTACTGCTGGAATGTTGCTACATATTAATGGAAAGTTCACAATGGGAAAATTGAAATCATCTCATTTGTTGTCAAGTTACGTTCTTATCCGACCCTCAATGTCGAGTTCGGGTTGTAGATCAAGGTATGCCTCTGACCTATATATATATATGTGGCATCCTTCATTTCAAGCTCAATGGGATAGATGCTATCAACAAAATCACCAAACATAGAGTTGTGTAATCTAGTTACAAACGCGGTAATAAGTCGTGAATGAGGACAGGACCGGGAAGTGTTTACGACAAGTGGTCATATGTGACACATATATTCCATAGCGATCGACTAAGTCATGGTGGTGACCGTAAAACTTTCATAGTGATGACTTTATTCAATGTCATTATGTAATACTATATATACAACAGAATTATCAAAGGAAAATCGGTTATATCTATTTTGAAATTGTAACTTCGTTCAAGATGTTTAGTTTGCTGTAAAAAAAACTTTTAATAATTTGTGGTATTACTCCGCTATTGAATGCAAGGATTATGCCTATTGGTGTATACAGCAATTACATTACAGTGAATCATATCTTGTTCAGTGTACCATAAATTGTTTTTCATGTGTGAATGGATAGGAAAGATCACACCCTTACAAAAAACCTACAACATTTAACTTCTAAAACCACATCTGAAAAAAACTACGAAATATATTCTTAATAGTATTTCTTTACCTTAAGTCATTTGTCGAATAAGTCACCAGCTTTTGAAGTTGATATTACAACAATTAAAAAAAAAAAGAAACATAAACTGTTCGTTTTCAATAAATAAAAATGACCAGAGTTGCTTTAAATGGCAGAATAATATTTAATAGTTGATTAAGACCAGCAACTTTCTTTTATATAACACATATTATACAGACAGCAACGGCTGTACTACATTGATTTTATTGATTTGATTTATTGTGTTTAACGCCACTTCAATATTTTTTAGCTATATCATGGCGACCACATTTTAAGACCAGCAACTTTCTTTTATATAACACTTATTATACAGACCACAACGTCTGTACTACATAGATTTGATTGATTTGATTTATTGTGTTTAACGCCACTTTCAATATTTTTTTAGCTATATCATGGCGACCACTTTTTGGTGGAGGAAGTAGGAGTACCCAGAGATAACCACCGACACTGGGAAAGCAACTGGTAAACTTTATCACTTGAGATTTCTAGTCGAGTGCAACACTTTTTGTAATATGCAAAGCTGGACGCGAACCCACACAGTATTGATGATAGGCTTATATGATCTGTTATATACATTGACCTAACTCATTGAGCCACACGGGACCCAAATGGCAATATATATAGTTTTGATAATTGTGTTAATATTGATGTTAGACTATGATTTTTTTGTTTTTCCGCAGTCAGTACAAGAAAATACAATTTTAGTTGTAAAATCGCAATCGAAAACACTGAATGCAATAATATCTTCGAAACTATGTGGGTGACCCTCTGTCAATTTAAAATCATTGAGAAATAATGTAAATAAATCTACTAAATTTATAACGGAAAAGTAAACTAAACTTTGAATGTCAAGAGTTTGTATTACTTTACATGTACGGTTCAATTTTGTTGATATCACAACACTTTGTGATTTGTCGTCTTAGATACTTATTCGAGAATGAGTTAAATTAAGAATAAGATAATTCCACATCTAGAAGAAGGAATATGAGCTTAGGAAAAGTTTGCCGATACAAAAGAAGTAATATGAAAGACAATACAATGTCCAAAAGATGAGACAGAGAACAAAAGAAAGAGCTCCACGAGGCCCTCCATAAAACTAGTGAACACATATGACCCGGAAGGGTAAGTAGTTCCTACTTCACATGTACCACCCTTCGTGCTACTCTTGTTAGAACACCGTTGATAAGTGATGAATGAAGAACGTTTTTTTCGTAATGTATCGTTCCTAACTAGTCCGCACCGTCAGTATAGAGGGGTATCTCAATTCGTGTACCTAGTTATATATGTGATAAGTTTTATTTAAAACCCAATGGGATAGATGTTATCAACAAAATCACACAACATAGGTTGGATAATTCCATACCTAGAAGAAGGAATATGAATGTAGGAAAAGTTTGCAGATACAAAATAATTAATAAGAAAGACAATACATGGTACCATCAATAAGTTGTAGCAACACAAAAAGCATCAACATCATTCACCATTTAAACAAACATGTTGTATGTCTTTATTTCAAACGCAATGCAAAAATGTATTAATATTTTCCTTAACATACTTCAATTTCTGAGATTTCTGGTAAATTATCCGGCTTTCCAATATTTAGCCTTTGATGATTATTCCAGAAACTCGCCGTGTCCACTAAATTTTATTTAATTATGGGTTGATCACAATTTTTGTTCCGTTCATGAAAAAATAACCTCATTCAGGTTGTACACACCGTGTAACCCGTGTATGGAATTCCAGTCATGGAATGGGAATGATTGCAAATGCTCAGTTTGTGCTAACTTTCAAAGTGTGCTTTTTACCATCAATAAGTCATGTCCATCTTTTATATGTTGTACTTAGTTTTATTATTGTGTAGCTTGTTACATCAGCTTTTAATTTTGCTTCGCTTTCATGTAAGCTTATTATTTTAGTTCTGTTCAACTATAATATCTGTTTTTAAATTGCTTTTCATGCTTTAGTTATTTCAGATTTTTATCAACTTGCATGTCTGTGCTTTTCTTGTAGTGCTCACTTTGCCTTTGTTTTAATTTATTTGTGCGTGCTTTGATTAGTGTTACTTATGTTGTATGTCGGGCAATGACTCGAATCGAACATCGATTTTACGGGGCAATCGTAGCGGACATCACAACACAGAACTAAACGGGCGAATATAAATGCTCCGCAACGACACACGGAATATTACTATGGTCATGTGGGACAAGGATACAGTGATGACTTCAATTTAGCCACAGAGAAGCCTGTCCTCAGTAGTTTGCCTATTAGCAGCCACCCACTATCAAGGAAGCCATTATAGGAACCAAACGAAGAGCCCATCAAGAATGGACATGGATATAGTATTACTCAATTTCTTCATTCAAAAGCTATTAGAAGTGGTCATAAGCTTATATCTGTCATTTAAATAATGGAATAACACACATTTTACTTGTAATCTGATGTCCCATATCAAACTATGATTGTGCAATAGTTACCCGGTACCTTATCAATTTAACTGGCTGCACATTTCATATAAGGGGTTTCTTTTTCAGACTGAGTACTCAGAACAAGGTCGACGTGCGCTAAAAGGAATTCGCTATTTCCGAAACGGGCAGCTTCTTTTGGTTCAGAAATAATACCATTTTAAAATCGGTTTATTGATTTATTTAATATACGGGGACAACTCCCCATAACATGCACATTTTAAGGTTTCATTCAGTTACCTCTATATATATATTTAAGTGTATATCAATATCAGATGAAGATTAACCTTAGTGAGTACGATGATTTCTGATTAATTTCCATTTTCAATCAACACCATCGTCGTACCAACAACTTAATACCAAATTAGATATTATAGATATTCTGAATTCTACCTTTTGATGACATGATGTAAGTCGTATTGTAATATTAAGTTAGTAGGTATTGCATCTATTGGTAGAATTAAGGTTCATCTTCCTCAGACATAGATAGCAGTATTGGGTTTTGGTTAATCTGTATTACGCTATTTAGTCTCAAAGATATAAATCATTATCTAATATTTAAACGTGCCTGGTGAAGATTATTTAAACAACGCCTTCCAATATTTTATTTTATTAAAGTTGATACATGTCCTCAGTTAACTGAGGATTACTTTTTTCAGAAATACTAGTACCATAAGAGTTACTCGGTTGTTTCATTGGACTTCCGTAATTATCGTTAATATATGAATTAATGTTAATAATGGATCAACTCTTTCTCATTCTGATGAGTGAATACAACACGGAGGACAAAATCATTAGAGAGTTTTATCCGGATACAATGGTCGGTTTAAGCGAGTGATATTATCCAGAGGTTGTCAATCGGGATACAACATGTATTAAAATCTAAAATTTATTGATATTGATATTTGTTGATCAGTGACCTTTTTGGAAAGTTTATTGTGTAAGTCTATTTATGTTGTTCGGTCGTTTGAATTTAGTTTTAATCATGTTTCTGATATGTAAATAAATGTATGATACAGTCTGATAGTGGTCCGTTGGACTTTCCTAGTTATCGTTAATATATGAATTAATAATAAATATGAATCAACTCTTAGTCAGTTTCTTGATTGAATGCAAAATTGAGGACCAAGCCAGTAGAGAGTAAATCCGGATACACAAGGGTATTTAGATTTAAAAGCTATATATTTTCATATTTGTTGATCAGCTACTTTTGGAAAATCTATTGAGTATATCTTTTTTTCAATGATTCGGTAGTTTGAATATACGTTTAATCATGTTTCTCATATGTATATAAATATATGATAATGTGTGAGATCCGCATTTTCAAATATTATGTTTTTACTAGTGTGAGAAATCTATAAATTGTTGTATATGTTTTACCGTTATTCAAGAATATGAAGTGTATATGTCTTGGTACCACATTAAATTATATTATTTTAGTTGCATACAAATGGAAATTGTCTATTGAGCTATTGATAACGATGTGGACTGATTAACATACAATGTGATAAGGGAATAATGTGAATGTGTTATTATTTATATTTTCTATTAAAATCACATGCTCGTAAAGAATAAAATTCAGCACAGTTTAAACGTAAATATTAATGAAGGGCATTCACATGGTCTTTGTCCGTTGTCAACATTGTTCGTATTATATTATAACATTTGAAGTTTTAATACTTATATACACAAAAGAACAGAACAAGTTTGACGGATACACGTACAGAATAAAAGCTACATGGTATACCGGTAGTTGTATCAATTGATTGATCGATTGATATATTTAGCGTTAAATGACAATTACAATGGTCCTAGTAATGTATTCAGGGGTTTCATTTAAACATTATTGTGTGGTGTCGGTTGTTTTAGATTTAAGATTGGCATAAAAATACATAAGTCTGTAACATAATGCAAGGTACTGTGAAACAACAAATGTAAAGTAATATAATATATCAATATAGTTAAATGTGTGGACAGAGTAGATGCAATAGAACTTACCTTACAGGTGATTATAAACTTTATATAATTAAATAAAACATAATTATAAAGAACATAACACTTACCGCCAACTGAAAAAGAAATAAAAGTAAATGATTAGCTATAGATTAAAACTGTCATAAATAAACATGTAAAACAATAATATAGAACATTTAATGTCGTGGTGGTCTATACAATGGAAACATTATACAATGTAGGTGACGAAAATCGATTGAAATGATCTTACTACAGTAAATAACATAGATATGTTACTAATATACGGTAGTACATCAAAAAATATAAATGTGTTAGTGAAATTTAATGTACACATGCATGTCATAAAACAGAGCTATGACATCGATACCCCCGGTCTATTACATGTATTAGAATATCTCATAGTTTATAAATTAATACGATTGTGAAATGTTGTACATATATGTAATCAAAGAGAACTATGACCTCGGTGTATTACATGCATAGCACAAGGAAACTCAAACCAGCATCAACATTAAAAATAATATGATGAGAATTATGTCATCATATATGTAGGTACATTACGGGTAAAATAAACTTAAAATAATCAACTGATCAATACTGTATCAAACAATATTGCATGGTTGATGTACGGCTCGTCAAATAATGGAAATATTATAGTGTGTAGATAATATGGATATAATTCAAACGAGTTGTTTGCCACTCAAAAAGGCATTATACCAACAAAGTTAAAAGTGTTGACGAAATTCCATTCGAGTTGTGTACAACCATGTGTAACCAACATATGTGTATTTAATATATTACACGTGGATACACAAACCAGATGTTACTATGTTGCTCTATAATTAGAATGGTGTCATCATTTATAGAGGTAAAACGGAAACCTACACCCCCTCCCCCCAAACAACCCAAATAAAAAAAAACAAAAACAAAAACAATTTAACAAACAAAAATCAAAGCAAAAATACAAAAAAGAAACAAAATGATAATATGTAGCATGTCTAGACCATTCATACTGTTTTATATTAGGTGCAATTCTCAATATATATTTGTAAACTTTCTGGATAAATATATATTGTAGCATGCAATAAGCAACACGAACACCAACATTATCTAAACAGGTGGTAAACCATCTGTACATATCAAACATTGTAGAGACGAAAACATAACCATGGCTAATCTACAAATACAACCAGCAGTTAAGCCTAGTTTAAACTCATACATATACCCAGATAATATTTAAGTATTATATATACCATGGATCTTAAGAATTAACTTATTTATACCAGCGAATCCGAAGGATGAGTTGTAACAGAAATTACATGATTGACAAAATGGTGTTCTCATCGACGTCCGCGTTAACCATGGAATAGCATGTAGATTTTTATATTAGACCATGAGATAAGCTCCTCCCACTTCCATATAAACTTAACTATTATTTTCATGCGATGTCAAAATCATGGAATAACATCAATATAATCATGTTAGACCATGGTTTGTAAGATTTCACTATTTTTAAACTGATTACTGCATAAAAAAATCAAAGGAAAATGCGTATTTATGTTAAATACTTTTTAAACACGAGGAAGCGATTTTGTTTTAAATTATTTGCAAATCGTTTCAGTCGTATTTCTACATGATCAAAGCTATTTCACGTATATTGTCCAATTTGATGATAAGATAAATCAGTTTAATGAATAAGGAATATCTAGGAGAAAATATTAAACTTACAACTGAACACTAAAATGAATCGTAAGGTCATAAAATACTTTCAAATTGTATGTCCTTCGTTGACTTCATACAATTTCATCAAAGCTATTCCGCCAGGATGCCTATAATATTGACAATTCACTCATATCATGCCTTGGTTATTTCATATATTTATACCGGACCGTGATGAAAAGAAGTGATTCACCTTTACTATTTATATATTCAATTAATAGAAGAAGAGACAATTACAAAAGTCAACTATCTATCTATTTTCGCGACTTTGCTTTTATAATTGTATTAGTTCGAAGTGTAATCGAACTGGAAAATATCGGTCAGAAAACGTTAGAGAAAACCGAAGGTGTAGCCACTATGGGACAATTTAGAAACATGGACCATATTGGGCTCAAGTCCGAGAAGAATGACACACAGTACAGAATAAAACAATGATGAGGAACACGAACCCCATAAGAAAGAGATTTACAACGCCGGGTATTTGTCTATGCATTCATTCTCATTAAGATGTCCAAATTAATTTTTAAATTGTTTTTTTTTTATTAAATCGACTTTATTACACTTATCATGCAATGTAAATTGTTGGCATTCATTGCAAAGCCAAATCAAAGAGCATTAAAACGAAAGAAAACAACACTTAGTCCCTTAAAATAAATCTATTTAATAATTCAACAATCACAACAAGATTCACGATAAAGGTATGTCGGCATTTGAATTTATATTTGCCTTGCAAATTAATTAAAGAAACATCTCACCAGTAGACAGGTTTTAAAACAGTATTTGAACATAGGATGTTATTTAATTTCATGAAATAATTCCCATGTTTTGGACCGCCTCTTGACTAACTTATGGAAAGTGCTTTTGTAACTGTCGTAGGTTGTAGTTAACCTACATAATACTGTCATTCTTCCATATTAGCGATGTGTATGTAACAGGAAATGACACCTTTTTATGGGTGAAACTATGATGCATGACCTAATATGCAATGGAATAGCTGAAAAAGCAAAAGAAGAAAACGAACCTTGTAAATATTTTAGCAAATTATCTATTTAGAGAATTAGATAAGAGCATATTACGTGACTTAAAAAATGAGAAAACGAGTTACAAACGTCTGTAGACGACTGACATGACATTTATTCAATGTCTTGTGCATAACTAAAGATACAAGACTACAAGATTTCACCTTAAGCTATTGCATATAATTTTACCTTGTAATTCATACCTACATAAATGTGGACTTAACGAAACATAATTATGAATGGAAACTAAGATAGATATATTACATCTATTTTGGAATTGTAACATAGTTCACAATTT
Organism: Gigantidas platifrons; assembly: GCA_002080005.1. Lineage (NCBI taxonomy): Eukaryota > Metazoa > Mollusca > Bivalvia > Mytilida > Modiolidae > Gigantidas > Gigantidas platifrons. The sequence goes on from MJUT01043166.1 coordinate 28,425, forward strand.
TGGTTTGCTGTTAAAAACTGTTTACAGATTTGTGTTTTTACTTTTTCATTGAATTCAAGAAAGATAACTCTTGGAATATCAAAGAAATACTTTGAGAATCGAGATACAGTAAATTTACTTTTTTAATTTCAAACTATATTCAACCAATGTAACAGTAGAGAACATGGAATATGTGCATGTTAAATTTGTTCTATAGTAAGTTATGATTCTAAAAATAGAAAATATATTACCCAATCAAGCAATTTTCTTTTCACACCTGTGGTCAAGAGTGTTAATAAAATGGAAGTCACAGTACACTGTACACGCTAAGACACATTTCATAGAGGACACCCTTTACATAGTGTGTTATCTAGCTATATATGTGGAAGGCTTTATTCAAAGCGCAATTGGGATAGATGCTATCTACAAAATCATCAAGCTTAAAATTGATTAGTGGAAGGTGGAATTAAAGGATAAGGTTATATTTTTGTATCTAGAGAAGTATCTTGCATCGATTTTGCATAAAAGATGGACGTGTTAAAAATCTGATTGGAAACACATTATAAAGACTGAGGATGATATTTAGTTCGGTGTTTCTACGTAGCAGTTAGGTCTACATGAATTATCACTGATTACGTAGGAATGATAGGTATATGGTATTTATCCTCCTAAAGATGATCTGTAATATGTACGTAAGAAAGGTTTGAAGATATATAAGACGTAAATGGTGGAAGCACAAAAAGAAAACGGCCAAAGGAGAAACAGACAAAAAGGAAAACAGTGATATACAAAACACTACACAACAAACTACGGATATATAACGGGTTCGAAATTCATACGCCATTATTAGTTTTTTCATAGCTTTAAACTGTCATAACATACACACCAAGAGTTTTCGATTCTATATTATGTGAAAGTACTTTTGTTCGTTAGCACAAGTATTCGTGATTTCTACAAAATGCAGTGATCTTTTGTTTCTTGAATTTGTGGATTAAAGCATTATAGGCAACCCTCAATGGGAAAATATATGCCGTTGCATTTTATTTTTGTTGTTGTTAAGTGAACCACGAAATCCACGAAATCCACGAAAATAAGAACTTCACGATTAATAATGATGTCACAGAATAGGAGAACCTTTATGTGATCACTATGCATCAATTAGTACTTATATAGTACTATTAATTAGTTGTATTTGTTAATGTAGACGGTAAATCAGGAGACATATTTAAATGTCTATAACTTAAAGACCAAGAATGTATTTGTATACTCCAACGCCCCCGGTAGTTGTCTTTGTTTGTAAATTTCTCTAGAGAAGTTCCTTGTATGCATTTTGCATCGTACGAATTAAAAACAGAATGGACGTATTAAAATCCGATTGGAAACACATTGTATAGACTGAGGATGATATTTAGTTCGGTGTTTCTACGTAACAGTAAGGTCTACATCAATTATCACTGATTACGTAGAAATGATATGTATTGGTTCCATATCCTCCTAAAGATGATCTGTAATAAGTAAGTAAGAAAGGTTTGAAGGGTCCAAAGGAGTTATTAGAAGCCGAAATGACAGAAGGAGGAAAATATAACGTCCAAACGATCAACAAACAAAAGAACTAACAGTGATATACAATACATTACAGAGAAAACTAAGGATTGATAGCGAAATCGAAATTCATACGCTATTATTTGTTTGTTTGATATGAGTAAGTTTACATCATTTTAAGGTTTTTCATTGTACATTTTTTGGTGGGAAGTCTTCTTGATCAAAGTTGCTTGGTGTATTTATTGCATTAAGATACAGTACATGAATACTTATAGGTATATTTTTCTGTGCACACGCGTGGTGCTGGACAAATTATAGACACAATACAGGTATCATTTCATATATACGTGATAAAAAGTTTGAAGATACCAACGGGGCAGTCAGAATCCGTATATCGAAGAAGAACAGACAACACAATGACCAAAAGAAAAAGTACAAAATTACAAACAACGATCTACAAAACATACAAATATAACTAAAGATCGAGTAACACGAACACCACTAAAAAACAGTGGGTGAACTCAGGTGCTCAGGTAGGGAAAGCAGACCCTGCTCCATTAGTGGCACCCGTCGTGTTAATCTAGTTACAAACCCAGTAATAAGTCGTGAATGAGGAAAGAACAAGGAAGTGCTTAGGAAAGTGGAAGATATCCGTGGTCATGTGTGACATATTTATTCCATAACGGTTACCAAGTCATGGTGGCGACCGTAAAATTTCGAAGTTTTGACTTCAACTTTACCAAAATGAAACCTTGGTTCAGTAGCTTCCTTGTTAGCAGCAACCCTTTGTCTTGGAAATCCTGATAAGAACCACAAGCTCTGGAATATCGTATCAACTGAGATATAAATACTCAATATGCATGTCCTGCTGGAATGTTGCTACATATTAATGGAAAGTTCACAATGGGAAAATTGAAATCATCTCTTTTGTTGTCAAGTTACGTTCTTAACCGACCTGTCGATTTCGGGTTGTAGATCGAGGTATGAAGCTGACCTATATGAATATGTGATATCCTTTATTTCAAGCTCAATCAGATAGATGCGATCAACAAAATCACCAAACATAGAGTTATTTAATCTAGTTACAAACGCGGTAATAAGTCGTGAATGAAGAAAGGACCGGGAAGTGTTTACGACAAGTGGAACATATCCGTGGTCATTTGTGACACATATATTCCATAACGGTCGACTAAGTCATGGTGGTGACCGTAAAACTTTCATAGTGATGACTTTATTCAATGTGATTATGTAATACTATATATACAACAGAATTATCAATGGAAAATCGGTTACATCTATTTTGAAATTGTAACTTCGTTCAAGATGCTTAGTTTGCTGTTAAAAAAACTTTTAATAATTTGTGGTATTACTCCGCTATTGAATGCAAGGATTATAACTATTGGTGTATCCAGCAATTACATTACAGTGAATCATATCTTGTTCAGTGTACCATAAATTGTTTTTCAGGGGTGAATGCATAGGGAAAATCACACTCTTACAAAAAACCTACAACATTTAACTTCTAAAACCACATCTAAAAAAAACTACGAAATATATTCTTAATAGTATGTCTTTTCCTTAAGTCATTTGTCGAATAAGTGACCAGCTTTTGAAGTTGATATTACAACCATTAAGAAAAAAGAAAC
>MJUT01043166.1:46336-58712 GCA_002080005.1 Gigantidas platifrons
ATATTTGTCCGTCCTCAACATTGTTCGTATTATTCTATTTTACGCTTTAAACCTTGTTTACACCTAGGACCAGTACACGTTTTGACCAATAACTGTACGAATAAAACTACATAGTATACCGGCAGTTGTATCTATTGATTGGTCGATTGATATATTTAATGTATAATGCATTTTTCTGACATCACACTATTGTTTGAACAGTGGATTTTTTTTTAGAATCTAAAGTTTATTATTTTGTTCTTGAATATATGAACTTTAACCTTTTACTATTTTAGGCTTATACAGATGGTTTACTTATTTTGGGACTTTCGTGTCTCGAACCACTGCTGGGCTTTTTAAAGTCTAGTTTGACTTCCAAAGCTTCTATCTTACCGCTCGGCTAAGTAGACCACATTAGTAAATTTTATAATTAGTATACATAGCTCTTGATAGTAAGCTTTGCTAAAATAATATCACCAATTTGCTTAAAAAAAGCAATTTATCAATATATACAAGACACGATACCGGTATTTGAGTTCTGACATAATTCATGTTCAGAACTGACGAGTATTCTCGCAATAGAAAAACAACCAACCGCAACTTAATAAATCAGACAGACCACAGATGAACAGTGAACAGTGAACTTTTAATGCTTTGATGGTCTATTCAAAGAAAATATTATGTTGTGTTTACTGTCTGTCTCCAGGTTCTGTCATATATTGAGGTTGTTGGAAATTAAAACAACTTACAGCGTAGTTGCATCAAAATATACTGCATCTGGGACATTACTTGCTGTGCAACAAAAAATCCATAATAATAAAAAAAAAATGCTAGAGCATTACCCTTCGCTTCTTTATTCAGACAGTTTAATATTTAGCTAAATGTTTATAATATACTTGGAAACATATAAAATAAATACATGCAAATGTGTAATAAACAACAAAATACCGATATTAGTGTAGTACACTAAAAATATGAAAATTATGTGTAAATATTAACATATAGAGAAGAAAAAACTAGCCGTTGCTAACCTAAATTAAAATAAAGATTCTATATACATTCTTGATACGAGTAAATTTATTTGTTTAATAGTAAATCTGTCGGTTGTAAGTCTTCTTGATCAAAACTGTTTTGTGTATTGATATTATTAAGATAAAGAATATAAATATTCATAGGTATAGTTTCCGTCGACCATGCGTAGTACTGGAAAAATCATAGACACAATTCCAGGGTCATTTCATATATTTATTGGGGGAACGTGATAACAACAAACATCACAATGTTAGTTGTACTTCTTTGCATATTCATAATTCACCCAAAAATGCTAAAGGTAATCATATGTAGAATGTGACTTTTGATAACGTGGTCTGGTGGTAATGGTGTTGCCAATGACGCATGCTGCTTTCAAATATATTTCACATTGTTGTTAACTTTCGCTACAATCAAAATGCCGTAAATTTGAAATAGGTCAAAGTCTCAATTACAACTTGGGGTAACATTTTGTATTTGTTTATCTGGAAAATAACGACTGTCAAGTGAGCGTTAAGGGTAGTTAATTCAGTTATAAGATGCATATCTTAATACTGCTTTCCACTAAAATAATAATTCTTGAAAGCCTTAGTTCGTAATACCAGTTAACCATGTTAAAATATGCTACAAGCCCGTCGCTCTGCATTAAGGAACAATAGGCATACTACATTTTCAATTCATATGACTATTATTCAAAAGTGCGTCAGGCAGATGCCATCTTGGTCGATTTCTTCTAACAATGTAATTTTAAAATTGTGTCGCCTTCGACTTTTGGAAAAAATAAACCAGTGCTGGCGTTGTAGAATGTTTGGCGAACATCAACAGTGTCGATAGTCATAGTGACTTTCGATTAAAATATGCTTAAGTATTGTTGGGATTACACAGAATACATTCCAGTCGTTCGTCATTATTTAATAAACAGCTATATGAAAGTCTACTAAGACCAGTATGACATCTGGCCAAGTCCGCTTGTTCTGTGCAATTTTGTCGTAAGAACAACGAAACATGCCATTCAAGTAATGCATTTCGTGCAATTCTCTGTGAATTTGGTGCTCCCAATTGTCTTGAGCGCATTTTAAATTATATTTCATAATAAAAAGCTTAAAATCAATACATGGAATAAAACAATTGGATATTGGGGTATCCGACTAGTCCTGAGCTTCCTCCTCAGTAATTTTGTTTTCATCCATACATATGTTTACTGATATCAGCAGGCATTTAATAAATTTCATATTAAGAAAAAGTTTTGGGCTTTATAGCTTTCACTATCATGAATTCATCCTAATCAGAAGAGACAACGAACTTCAAAGAAAGAGGTATTGAAATAGATTCTGTGCTGAAGCTCGAATTGGCAGATGGTCATGGAAGACAATTGACCTGGTATCTGACCCCAGTTACTGAATATACTTATCATCATCCTTAGAACCATCAGTAAAAATCAGCAGCTGAAGCTACCCTATCATCATTCTTAGAACCATCAGTCTAAAACATCTGAAGATTATTCCCTGTCACCATCCTGAGAAAACAGCATATTAAGCTTCCCTATCACCATTCCAAGAACCATCATTATAAAACAGCTGATGTTGCTACAATATTATCACCATTAGAACCATCAGTAAATACAGCTGTTGAAACCACCCTATAACCATTCTAAGTTCAAAATTAAAATTAGTTTTTGGATAAGATTTATATAAGAATTTGCATTGCGTGATTCGAAGTTCACAAGATTTTATTTGTATTGAGTTGTTTATAATAAACATTTTCATATAAAGGATTAAATACACAGTCGTAAACAAACTTTAGGATACACCTTCAGCCTTCAATGTAAATGCATACTGCATACCAAGTTTGATATGTCTGCTTATCAGTGAAGGCTTGGTTGCTTCAACAAATAAACTCACAACCGGGATTATTCGGAAAATTCCCAGTGAGAACCGTAATGATTGCTTGATGATGATTTGTCGCAAGCGATTAAAATTTGACGGGTTGTTCCGTTAACAATACATCCTTAATCTAATTTTAAGTGAATCAAGGGTTTACATCAATTTAATAAATTTTATAAAACTGTGCCATTCCACCCTCAGTCGATACTGGATACAAATTGTAAATCATTAAGTGTCTTAAGGCACAAGTTTTAATGCACTAATGTGGAATGGGAAGAATGATAAAATTAAACTGACAATTAAACGTAATAAATATGAAGAAGGAGACCGTTGTGGTTTGAAAATGTCTTGGATCAGTAAATTATTGGAGCCTCAGAATGTGTCTTTACTTTACTTTATTTCTTAATTCAATATACAGTACTGTAAGGTTTGGAAGTACTGGAAGAGAAGTTAAATACATTCTGTATTGATGTATTTTATAATTTGTCAGAACCCAAATCAGTGGATTGATATGTGTGATACAAATGCTGCAATGAGTCAATCTATATGATTTAATCCATTCACAAAGATAAATGGCAGTATGTGCTTTCATAGCATTATTTATTTTACTAATGTTTTTTTATCATCGGATAATTAAAAAAAATGTTCACATCGTCTGAATTTGTAGATATTTTTAATGTTAATATTGATTTTGTAGAATACTATGGTATTATTAGTGTATTTTCAAATAATTGGAAACAAATTATTATGGGTGCAACAATGAAATATGGCAGAATATACAATGCAATAGCTGAAAAGGCGAACGCAGAAAACATACATTGTAAATATTTAATACAAATTATTTATTCAGAGAATTCGACTAGCGCCTACTACGTTCCATTGCCAAATTGAATAAATGATCTACAAACTACTGTAGACAATTGGTATGACATTTACTCAACGTCATTATGCATAACTAAAGATACAAAGCTTAAACACTTTCAATTTAACCTATTGCACATAATTTTGCCTTGTAATTCATACATATATAAACGTGGACTTAACCAATTATTTATGGAAACTAAGAAAACTATGTTACATCTATTTTAGAATTGTAACTTAGTACAACATTTTTCGCTTGATGTTAAACAAACTTTTTAAAGATTTGTGTTATTACTCTTTCATTGAATGCATGGAAGATAACTCTTGGCATATCAAAGAAATACTTTGAGAATCAAAATACAGTAAATTATATTTGGATAATTTCAAAATATTTCAATCTTATGTAACATTATAACAGCATACCACAATATGTGTGGTCATCGTTTGTTGGATTTAAAGAACAAATGATTTTAATACAGGGTTTAATTCGTGAGTTTGTATTTGAAACATTATGTTGACAATTAATTGCCAAATGTGTGGTCCATGTCAATGTTTTATATCCCGTTTCTGTCTAGGACATGTTTATAAAAAACAATATCTTTAAATATCAATTCATGTTGTATATTAATAGTAAGAAAAGTTTGAAGATACCAAATGATAATCCTAATTCATAAATCGAAGGACAGACAGCACAATGGTATAACGAAAAAGGACAAAAGGACAAACAATGATCTACAAAAGATACACATAAAACTAAAGATCGAGTAACCCGAACCCACATTATCAGGTTCCTTTTAGCGACTTGTATATATAGGCTTGACTGTATATCAATAAATGAAGATGATGAACCTTAATTTATTTTATGATTTTTTCAAAATTAGTGTATTTTTGAATCGGGATCAGCTGATAGATCGAACATAGCTCATTTGATCTCCCGTCTAGATGAAGTAAGGGAAAAAGTCACCAAGAGTCCGATCTCCATCACGGGTCATAACACAAGACAAGTATGTAGCCTCATTTAGTTTGCATTTTACGATAAGCATACATGTGTTATTATGAGCCTATTCGAGGTATACAGCACCACAATGGGTTCACGTGTTTTCAAACATTTTGAACAAAATATGTTTAAGCTAATCAGGCACAAGTAAAGGCAGGAGATAGAAACAACGTGCTGGAGTCTAGATAACATTAACATGCCTACAATACCCTCATGTATGTCATAGAATGCAGAATAAATTAGTACAGTCCTTTGCACTAACCAATATATAAGTACCTACATTTCTATTTATATGACTGCTAAATGTGTTATTGTTTAACATTACATGATAGTAAATTATCAGTAGGTAAATAGGTGAAATGTGTGATTGAAACGCATACTATCGAAAATGAACAGAAAACTAAAAAACAATCTACTAAAACAGCTCTACAATCTAATCGCAAATCGTAGAAACAGAAAAAAATCGACATCCCTTACACACATATACATGACCACTCACTATCATTGGTTGGTACCGGCACTTCAATAAAACTTGTCGTTGTTGACCTAGTTTTCTATACCAACGCTTCCCTTTTGGTGGCGTGATCCGATCATACAACTTACAACTGCAGCATCATAACTTTCTTCGCACACGACCGTTTTTGCATTTTACTAATGAAACTATCCATGCGACAGGTTTGCAGATACCACATAGGTAATCAGAAAACTTAAATTTAGCCATGCAAATCTCATGTGTACCGGAAGGGTACATAGTTTCGTAATTATTTTGATGGAGTCATTTGTTTGATTTTCATTTGATATATCAAATTAGAGTGCCACACCACCTACACATGTTATCACAGAAATATTGAGTATATCACTCTCTAATACACATTCAAGGTTTACTAGTTTGAATAATAAATGCTAAATGTTTGAAAGATTAAATTAAACTGCTTGCTAAAATGTTATAAAGACAATAGGTTTCATGGACCATCATAATTCAGAGAAATATTATCGGTTACAGAGTTATCTAATACTCCGATCGGTTCATAAAAGCGCGATAAATGCAATGCTTGGGAAATTGTCAAATTTTAGCTACTACTTTTGTGCCGGAAATTGGAGTACCCAGAGAAAATCACAGACCTGTTGCAAGTCACTGAAATTTTTTATCACATAACGTTTTATCGAGAACACCTCGCTATCAATGGGGTTCAAACTGGCAACTTAAGTGGTGATAGGCAACGATTACACAGGTAGATGTGAATTCAACTACCATACGACCATGACGGATCAAGTTCAGTTAAGATGAAAGGTAATTATTTTATTGATATTGGTGGAATGTATGATTATTACTTTTTATAAACTTTCTTTTCATATCAATCAATGAGCATAATTGGTTTGCTGAAAAGTATGTTTTTTAAAGTGTCACAAGAATCCATATGAATATGCATACCTTGCGAATGTGAAAAGTTGAACCATATCCAACACATTTGGTTGAATAATTGATTGATTATTGTCTTAATGTCAAGTAAGCAGTATTTCAGTTTTTAACATTTGTTTTATATTTTCATGATGAGAATTAAGTTTACAATCAATAATTGATGGTTGAAAGGTGGCATTTAGATAATCACGGTGAAGGAAAAAAGAAATAGAGGATTATGAAAAGAAAGTTAAAACAGTAATGGTCAATAATTTCCCCATTATCAATCGCCACTCACTGAACAAAAGGGGGTAACACCATCTGATGTTGGAAATGCAGGTCAAGGCTTGGGACAGGATAACTGGATAGGGTAAAAAAAATGCATTGCAAGAGGGTGCACCAATGACCACTCAAAACAATTGATATTTGTTGTTGTGGTTAGTATAAATTCCGAATATTATGTACGAAAACTAGACAAGATTTTACATACATATATAAAACAAAAGAAAAAGAAATGCAAAATACACATTCTTTCTGTACATTAGACATTTACGGCTGACTTTGAATAGATAACGCATTAGATTGCCACATTGTAAATACACAGTATTAATAGAAAAGCGAGACAAACGTGATTGCTTATGAAACAAAATAACAAAATATGCAGAATAGGCATACAAAATCTGTTCCTTTACTTGATTCTGTGTCTAAGTGTATACAGACGTCACAAACTACCAACGGGGTAATCAAAGATGGACAATCCAGAGAAACTGGCAGCATAGGGTACACAAGCCGAAGAAAGAAAAAACAAAAACACAGCACAGCATGTGCTGGCCACCACTACCAACAAACTAACACAACAAACATAAGACGTGAGGTAATGCTGAACCGAACATTTAATACGGAAATCGCAACGGACATCACAATACGGAACTCCGACACACAAAATGACATTAAAAAAACAAATAAATACAAACTAGCAACCCAGACACCACCAAAAAACCGAGGGTGGAATGTCATATTCGGTCATATTTTTTTATAGAACGCATTTTTACCGATACGCTTTAATGAATTCTTCAAAACTTGCACTAGAGTTTACTACCTCTATTAAAATCGTGTGTATACAAACAATTCTGAAGGCGGCGATCTGATCTAAAAAGTTATTTCCATCCATATTTATATGGAGACGTTATTAACCAAATTAAACATTTCAAATCTGACACGTGTAGAGTCATTGAAAAAGATAATAGAAGGGGTTATGATGAACAAATGTCTCTTTGGAGCAGATTTTGCTTAATGTATAAATATAATAGCTAATTGTAAAATTTTAGGAAAGAATTATGTGTACGACATACACTATCGTTGTATCTTTCCTATATATACATAGATAGCTAATTCAGTGTTCGCGACACGTTTCTGGAATGACCTTCATAAAGTATGACCTAATAAAAAAGTCAAATAGTATAAAAGCCTTTGGAAGCCACGAAAACAGAGGACCTAGACAATATAGAGAATTAAAACAGAGGGCATAGAAAATATAGACAATTAAAACAGAGGGCATAGACAATATAGACAATTAAAACAGAGGGCACAGACAATATAGACAATTAACACAGAGGGCATAGAAAATATAGACAATTAAAACAGAGGGCATAGACAATATAGACAATTAAAACAGAGGGAACAGATAATATCGACAATTAAAACAGAGGGCACAGACAATATAGACAATTAAAACAGAGGGCATAGACAATATAGACAATTAAAACAGAGGGCATATACAATATAGACAATTAAAACAGAGGGAACAGATAATATCGACAATTAAAACAGAGGGTATAGACAATATAGACAATTATAATAGTGGGCATAGACAATATAAACAATTAAAACAGAGAGAAATCACCGATATTGACCCCATATAATTGAATTGGGATTCAAGCCAGCAGAAATCAAGCGCGTGTGTCAAGTGATATAGCAATCTTTCTCAAATAAAATAGCCAATTTGTTATTGGTCTTCTCAATCTTCTAGTGATACTAGATCTTTGTGGGACAGGTTGCTGTCAACTTAGTTATGATGGATCGAAACAGCAGGCTATCACCTACAAGCTATTTTATCTCGGATGATGTTGTTGTTTCTGGTATGTCTTTGGCATAGGTCAGAAGAGGTGTCTTGCAATTAAGATACATCAAGAAGACGCGTACGTTCAACAATATTTGAAAACGTTGTTAAACATACATTGATAAAACCTAATGTTCATATACACATGAACAAAATAATAATTAACTGTCCGAACAATAATGTGAGGTCAGAGAAATACTGTAAAAAGGGTGGACAATTCAAGAACTGTTTAACATCTATTACAAGAGGGAATATTAACTTCGGAAAAGTTTGAAGATATCAGAGGGTAACTAGATTCCGTCAATCAAAGAAGTAACGACGATGAAATTACCAAACGAAAAAGAACAAACAATGACATTACATATAAAACCAAACAGCGAGTAACAGGAACCCTAACTAAAACCGGGGGTGAACACAGTTATTTCACAAGGGTAAGCAGTTCATGTTCCATATGTGGCACCTGTCGTGTTTCTCTTGCTGCAAACCCGGTGATAAGTCATGAACAACAAACATAACATATTCGTAGTCATTTGTAACACAGCTATTCTTTTACCAAGTCATGAAGCTGACCGTAACACTTTACAAAAGATGACTTCATCTTAACCATTAGAAACAATTGATTCAGTAGCTGCTTCATCGCCAGTAATAACCCTCTATCAAGTAAATCATAATAGGAAACACAGACTCAGGAATATTGGATTAACTGAGAGATATGTATTCCACATGGAGGTGTTGTTGTAATGCTGTCGTATATTCCAACATATGAATAGAGAGCTCACAATAGAAATAGTGAAATCATCTCATATGTCGTAAAAGTTCGTTCTAAACGGGCCGTCACAGTGAATGTTAAGGAGTAGGCCAAGGTATGGAATATACATCGCTATATCTGTGGTATTCTTTATCTCAAGCTCAATGGCATAGATGTAATCAGCAAAATCATCAACCTTATTTAGTGATATGACATCATCTATATAGCGGAACTTAAAATTGAAGGACCGGGTTAGATTCTTTTCATTTTCCCTGAAAAGTTCATGTGTATAAAGTCTGCCTAGAATTAAGGGAATACGATACAGTAGGGATTGCCAAATGATTTTTTCATGAAAATTCGTGCTTTGGTCAATTTCGACATGCTCTTTCCAAATATGCAAAGAAAGACATATCTTTGTGACTTAGTTGTCGAGTTATTTACGGTCGAATTTCGACCATTTTTCGAAAACATTTTAATATACGGATTTTTATAGCGGTAAGCAAAATATCACAATTTCAAAACGGTAAAAGATAATTGCATCCGTTTTTTGCAATAGCTTCCTATGATAATTTTGTTCAAAGACGATGAACATGTACATTGCCAACAATAGATTAAGCAGTCCAAAAATTCTAATTATTTGTGGAATATGGCTGATTTAGTGGTTTCGTCATGAATAAATTTGCAGGTAGAAAAAAAATGCCATTGATATTTTCTTAATATTATTCTCGCAATGATTTGATATAGAATTTTAACAAAAAATAAGAGGTACATGTGCTTTTTTTTTTGTTACAGAACAAAAACCGTACATTTTTCATGAAAAACCTAGACATCGTCAATTTTGGCGCCAAATTACCCCACAATGTCTTTACCGCGACGTCGCGAAAACAACATGCGGTATTCGGCAAAGCAATTGTCTGCCCTTGCTACTGTATCGTATTCCCTTAGCAAAGGATAGGATGGACAGGATCAAAAACCTCACCGGAAACAAATGATACTGACGGAGGATAATATTTAGTTCGGTGTTTCTATGTTACAGTTAGGTATACAACAATTATCACTGTCTACGTAGAAATAATAGGTACTAGTTCCATATCCGACTAAAGATGATATGCAATATGTACCTAAGAAAGGTTTGAAGATACATAAGAGGTGATCAGAAGCCGTAAATGGCGGAAGGACAAACAATGAATCGACTAAAGGATAAACGGACAAAAGGGCAAACAGTGATATATAAAACACTACACAGAAAACTACGGATATAAAACGGGTTCGAAATTAATACACAACTATTTACTTGTTGCATTGCTTAAAACTTTCATAACATACACACCAACAATGTTCAATTCTATATAATGGGAAAGTACGGTTGTTCGTTTACACCAATATTCACGATTTCTACAAAACGCAGAGACTCTTGGGTTCAAGCACTATAGGCAACAGTCAATGTGAAAATTGTATTTCGTTGGATTTTAATCTTTAAGTTTTGCGTGGACCACGAAATCCACGAAATCCATGAAAATAAGAACCACAAGATTTATGATGGTTTCACAGAATATGATAACTTTTATGTTGTCATTATATATAAATTAGTATTAATTAATTGTACTTGTTTAAAGTCTGTAACATATAGACCTACAATTTATTTGTATACAACAACGCCACAGGTAGCTGTTTTTGTTTATAAATGAAAGTGTTTAGACCACGCTGAAGGCACGAATTCCAAATCTGAAGTCGCACAATCCAACAGCAGTGCAAGCTTGGAGATAAAAGAACGGAAACTCGGACAACATGACATCGTGTTGGACATCAGCATACGTAACACACCACGAATAAGATAAATAACTAAATGAACCCCCTACCAAAGACTTGGGACTCGAGATGAATCGAACGTCGATTTTACGCGGAAATGGTAGCTGACATCACCACACGGAACTATTTGACACCATGGACAACGCGGATCTCACTAAGACATTTAAAAAACGGACGGACTCAAGTGCTCCGTAAAAAAACAAACAGAGCATATATGTGGTCATTTGTGACACAGGCGACCCGTAGCATTTAACAAAGATGTACCAGCCATCATACAACTTTCGGAGTAATGATTCCAACTTAGCAACAGGGAACCATGTGTTCAGAAACAATGGACAGGACTACTACATTTCTTATAGACAAGTATTGTATGGAACTAATCATTTAACTTGTGATCCAAAGCTTTTAGATGTGGTCGTAAGACAATATGTTTCATCTAATTAATGAAATAACACAGATGCTTATTTGGAATGTGATGGCCGAGGTGCGCAAAAAATAATTGTGTTATGTCTAACACTTGCAACTCTTTTGTTTCAATAGTAATATATCAAACTTGTACAATACTAGTATCATTGCAAAAAGAAATGGTATGACATTTAATCCAACTACAACTTTAAAATGGGCTCATAGATTTATATATCGCTAATCGAGTGTGCCTTTCATTCAATATCAAGTACTAAAGACAAATAAATATATATGCCTACGTTTCTTTTCTTGTTAATTAATATTACAAAATATAATAGAGTAATTTAAAAGAATAGTGGTATTATTATCTTAAAACCATTAAAAAGAATATTTAATAAATAAAACATTAAAACATACATACTATTATTGTCAATCGTGTGCGAATTTATGAAAATCATAAATTCCCTCGAGGTCAAACAATATAAGAAAACTGTGGTACACATATTATTGGATGACCACGATAATGACTGACAGATATTTGATTTCGTTCCCCAATTTGATCAACACAGCTTTCGCCAATCGAAACACACACTTTCAAGAATAACATTGTATCAAGTCATACGTGGAATTGTGGCATTTTAAATTAAAAAAACACATTGTACATGATTTCTCAGTTGAATATATACAGTCATAGATCCTAAGCAGATCACGTGTGATGAACATTTTATACGAGAGCGAACTGGTCAATATATATCAAGTACGAATTATGATGTTTTTTCTGTCATATGAACTTTGAATATGTTTTCCATTAATTAGGACTATGCTAAAGATATTATCCTTTTCATCAAAATGGGTCAAACTACTATAAAACTCGCAATTAGCACAGCGGTCTGTAGCAGTAACATCGGTCTCTAACAGCGACCTGCAACTAACATTATAAGCGGCATTCACAATAATATTGCAGGGAGTAGTGTTGTATAATTGATATGTTGAGTGTTACTTGTCCACCCAAAAATAGGAGGTAAACTATAAACAACGGAAACCAATATATAAACAAACTACAATATCTCAACAATGTCATCCGAATCCATACACTTAATCACAGTCTTAAACATCTTAAGGTACACACATACATTGTATATATATA
>MJUT01043166.1:120639-130952 GCA_002080005.1 Gigantidas platifrons
TGGAATGACTGACGGTTTGATTTTGACAAGTTTACCAGAAATGAGTATTATCACTTACAATTTTAATATATATTCTAATATACATTTTTGTATAAGTTTCATTTTTACAGTTGTAGAAAATTTCGGCATTTGTAAATTTAGCAGAATTTATTTATTGAATTTGAAAAGAAAAAAAAAGCTACTGAAATTACATTATTAGCACGTATGCTAGCAATTTCCTTTAATATATTAAATTCGTTTTTACGTCTTACAAATATTTACTCTCCATTTTATTTTCAATTTTCGTTGATGACAACTAAAAAAAACAACAATAATTTTTTTTTTCTCACTCATCATGTCACAAGATTAATCCTGTCCCCGGGGCAAATGTACAGTTAACTTATGGATTGATCATTAATTGTTCAAAGAAAGGTGATAAAATATGTTTACTGAAGCAAGGGTGGTATATACTTTAATAGAAAAATGTTTATACAACACTTAGAAGCGTGTCACCGTCAGTGTATGGTTTGGAAGTAAATTTGATTTCTATAACCAGAAGTTGTTAAAATCTATTCACATATAAACATTTCTGTCGTTTTTACGCATGCATTAAAAGGAAGGCTTGTACTTATTTCTTTATTAATGTTCAGAAAGTCGAGGTCACTGGAGGACATCATTTGCTAATATATCGATGTCGAGCTGCTTCCCAAATTTCATTGTTCGTTGGATTCTTAATTTCCACAATTTCTCTTTTCTGTCGAAAATCAAGCAAATTTCTTTTTTAGGCGTCGACATTTTCAACACAAATGAAAAGAATACACAAACAATTTTATTAAGTTTTATTCAGAATTAAAAGTAATCAGTTCAGGGTTGTAAAATTTTATTGTAAAGAAAACAATTAACTGTTTTCACAGCGATATCTATTTTCCTTGACTTACCTTGATTGACAGGCACTTCTAAAATCACAGAGGTGTGACATTATTGATTGGCATTATGATCGAGGTTTAAATAACAGTAAATTGACCGTTTGATCTTTAATTACCGTGGCGGATGGCAGTATGCGAGTTTGGCATTTTAACGGGGTTATTACTACATACGGAAAACGGGACTGCAGAAATTCTTGGCGATATGCGAGTTTGGCGGTGAATCGAATGGTAATAAAGTGGGGTTTTACTGTATATTTTTTTTCAAATATATTCAAAATTGCTAAAAAAAAATGTTTTGGTTGCATAACTTTCATTGACTAAAGGAATTCCTCAGTAAAGAAAGGAACAATCATGTTGTTGACAGACAGATAAAAAATCAATCAAACATGCTTTGACATCTTGGATCTAACCCATAATTTCCCTATAGGTCATTTACGAAATAATAATTGCTCCTACCTGTAAAGACAGACAAAGGATCTTTTTTCGGGATGTCAAGACAGTAGTTTGTTTTATCCTGTACTGGTTCTATTTGAGAAATCAAATTGCATTGACTAGATAATTTTTTTCTCTCCCATTATTACGGCATTTTAACCCCGCTGAACAAGTGGTGGAAAAATCTGTAATCCTCTAGAGGATTAAAATGTCTCGTGCCTTTCCCAGCATGTTGTCAAATCGGTAATTGGCTAGAAAAATGTCGTAACCAGTCGGGTCATAATCCTGTTTTGTCTCTGTTCATTTTACTTAAAAAATCTGTTGATATAAGATGTAGCCTCACATAATTCCTGAGCTTAGCTGCAGCAGTCTGGCAGAAAATTATTTATTGTCGATGACTTTGGCACATTTACGACATGAAAAATTGTGACGTCATTTGAAATTTTCCATCGTAAAACGCTACTGTAACACTCTGTTTCAAATGTTAACATTGTTGTCTGACATTATTTATTTAATAAACTTCTAATGTTCAGCAAATAAATACACTTCTCTTTAAATTTTAGTCATAATTACCGTCAATGTGTCAAACAGCCGTTACAAGTTTGTGTCGTAGTAATATATAGGACACACTTTGTCCTAGCAACAGAATTGTGTAAAGATCCGCCAAAGGATTTTGAAATAAAGTTGGTGTTAAATAATGGGAGAAACAAATTCTCCTTCAGTTGCTCATATGGGTTACGGTATTTCTCCACTCTCGAGAGTTAAATAAAAAATTTAACCACTAGCCTGAAGGCTTGTGGTTAAAATTTCGAATTTAACACTCTTGAGTCACAGGAGAAATATCGTAACCCACGGGCAACTGAAGGAGAATCTATATGTTATATATGGTCACTGACCAAATTATAGCTTCTCTGGTACCTGATTCCTGTTGTTTTTTTGGGGGGGGATATTAGGGATTTAACGCCACTTTCAGCAATATCATGGCAACCAGTTTTAGTAGTGGAACAAGCCGGAGTACCTGGAGAGAACCACCAACCATGGGCAACCAACTGGTAAACTTTATCGAGTGCATCCTTTTTGTAATTTACAAAGCAGGACGCGAACCCACGCCATATTGGTGATAGATTTGTATGAGTTCTTAGATAATCCAACTACCTAACTCATTCAGCCACCCAGATCCTGATTCCTGTTAACATAAAGAAATGGTAACAGTACAAGTGATGACGTCACAGATGACGTATTTGAAAACATTTTGAACGACACTTGTTTCAGTTATTTTCATACAATTTGGCAGTTGTTTTGTACTTTTGATATTGCAAGATAAACACAATATATGTACATTGTCGTTAAATATAAAATGAATACGCACTCGCTGCTAAACAGGCTTGTTTCTAAAGCACGTGCAAATAAATTATATATTTTCCGACAATGTAGGGATATTGTATATACAAGCAGGTGCGGATGCAGGAGGGAGCATCCGGCGCGTGCCCCTCCCCCCCTCTAAAATTGGAAAGAATATGATTTGTTTGAGTAAAATCATGATTTTTCACACGAAATACCCAAAAAATTTTCGCACCTCCCTCCGCTCGGCACAATTTTTTTCATTACACCCCCCCCCCAGTGCCCTTTAATGCAGGTTTGTCTGTATACTGATATAATATTGCTTTTAAATGCAATTTTCTTGAAATGTTACAGGAATGCAGGGAGTCAATCAATTATTTTCATGGAAATTTGGGATTTGATCATTTAATTCTTAGGACATCGGGACGAGAACCTCCTCCGACCCTTCCCCTGTATAGATCACACATGGTTGTATTAATTATTGTATTTACATTATTGCGTGACAAGGATCACTGTTTTCAAATATTTCTGAAGGATCGGTCGGACAAATTTTCATGTATTTGTGAGAAAAGAAACATTGTGTCTCTAGATTGAGAACAGGACATTCTTCTTCCATAATTACAATTACAAAAATTTTGAAATTTTGAAGTTGTATAAAAAAATATTATTACCATTTATCCATTGTCATTTTCTTTTCATTCAGAATTCCTAATAGTTGATTTAACATTAAATTTGACACTTTTTTAGCACTTCTAGTAGACGAGGAATTCATTACATCTTCAAAATATTCCAGCATTCCTTTAATTTCCTATAAATAAGAAAACGAATACAGGTATTGTTATTCATAATTAATAAATTATTTAAAATTCTACAACATTATGTGATAAAGATTGTCAGTGACTTGCGACAGGTCGGTTATTTTCTCCTGGTACTATGGTTTCCTCCACAAATAAAACTGACCACCACATTATAACTGAAAGTGGAATTAAGCACCATAAACCAAACAAACCATCGGTATATTTAAGCATCTCAACACAAATCTACTTAAATATAAGGTAATTTGATCCTTGAGGAATCTGGAATTCAACTTACAACTAGAAAATTGAATGCCCCCGTCTCAACCTTATCCACCTCAACCCCCCCACCTCAATTCCAATTTACTACCTTAACTTTTGGCTTGGTTCTGAGGAATGTGTAGGGGTATAATGCAAAGAAAACATCTAGAAGAGCCAAAATGGATTTTCAATATAACTTAATTTGAAGGAATGGTATATTATTCATCGGGTATGATGTAGAAAACTTATGTATAGACTTTAAAAGGGGTTTGTGTCTGCAAGACACATACAATGCCCCCGCGGTTATAATTGCAAAAGGGTAAACCAAAATAAGCATAATTTTGTAAAAAATTGTTGAAAATCAAAATCCATATAATATGCACACCTTCAGTGTTGGTACTAACTGTCTACAAAATATAAAAGGTCTAGCTCATAAACTGTAGGAGTTAGCCAGACAAACCATATATCCTATATGGATTTAGCAAAATCTGTCCAAGTTCATGCATCCATAATTTTGTAAAAAATTGTTGAAAGTCAAAATCCATAAAATAAACACACTTTCAGTGTAAGTACTAACTGTCTACAAAATATAAAATGTCTAGCTCAAAAACTGTAGGAGGAGTTAGCCGGACAAACCATATATCCTATATGGGAGCATAAATGAAAAGTCCAACTACCTGTCATTTTGAAAATATTTGATGAAAATCAAAATCCTGTGCACATGCACACATCCATTATGTGTATAAACATTCTACAAAATATTAAAGCTGTAGCTCCAAAACTGTAGGAGGAGTTAGAGGGACAAACTATGCATACTATAGTGTGACGAACGGACGGATGGATGGACAGACGGACGGACGGGGTAAAACAATATGCCCCCCGACCAATAGTCGCGGGGGCATAAATATTGTATTTCTGTGTTCAGTACAGATTTTGTGAAAACATTGACTGTTGACCTTGACATCACTAACAAATAACAAACTTTACGATTTCTAAGGAATTTTCCAAAACATGATGCTATTTCAAATGAGATTTGTAAATACAACAGTGTTTTAAAGAGAAAACAAATTTGCCTAGCTTAAATCACACACAAGCAACATCATCCTTGCTTGATGAGAATAAAACTTCTTATTTGATCAAATCTTGTTTTCTGCCAGGCTGTTTATATATTTAATTTCTATCTTCTGGTCTGTCAGATAGCGAGTGCTCTATGGATTTTCAGCCTTAGAACACAGTCCTTAGTCACATTAAATAATGAATGGTAATAAAGGTAATATGCACAGCAAAATGTTTGGGAGAAATAAAATAAGGTTGCATTACAAAGGATGTGGCTATATGGAGAGGGTCGCTAAGACAAGTTTGACCGTATTTCTAGCGCTAGCAACAATCATGTTTCAAATTGGCAAGAAAAACAATCTTTCTAAAGGACCACCCATGGAAAAATTCCTCAAAAGATTGGTTCCATTTGGTCCAATAGTTTTTGGAAAAGAAGACCAAAATGTACAATTTTACGCTTGGAGAGTGACACTTTCCCTGCACAATAAAGACCTCTTTTGAATATTTTGAAAAAGTTTTGGCATACTGTAGCCACTACAAAAGGCTAGATACCTTTACAGTGGCAGTAAAAATTTGTTGTCCCTAATTATCCTGACTATCTCTAGTTTCTGTATAGCTTTTAGATATTGTTGCAAGAAATCTTTGGCAAGGAAGTTGAGCAACCGTCACCCAAAAATCAAGAAAGACCAAGTATCAATTAAAAACATCAAAATTTCCATTCAATTTCTCTTAACATAATATTAGGACCTAGTTCATGGAACAAGATTTTAATTTGGTTCTACCCAACATATTTTTATGCAATTTAACACAAGTTTATTTATATTTTCGGCTAAATAACAGAATCAGTAAAAAAGCAATGGGTGAAACCCTTAGAGACTTCATCTCCCTTTGTCCCATGCTACCTCTATACTGTAGGACTTTCAATTAGGGGCAGTACCAGGTACCTTTACCTGCCTAAAATGGTCTTTGGTACCTCCTGATTTTAAAGAGTGTTGTATAAAATATTCATTAAAATTGTTCAAAATAAAAAAAAAAGAATTGCCTGTAATTAGTGAAGTACTGGTACACTTGAAAAATATTGAAAGACCTGATACCCACCGTTAAAAAAGCTGCGTTTTGTCTTGGTATATTATAATTATTTTCCAGCCTCTGTCTGATATCTTCTGGCAAGGGAGGTAACTTATTCCTGATGTCATCAATATTAATTACAGATGTATTACAGGATGCTGTACTAATTGACTCATTATCAAACAAGCATAATGGTGGCAGATTTGGCTCTGGCATAAACCTGTAATCCTGCTTAATTTCCTTGTCTCTCATGGGAACTGTTTCACTGTCAATATAGTTGGAAAAAACATTATTTTTTTGTTGCTTAGTTAAATATATCATATTCCAACCTGCACAAAATACAATAACAGTTTCGGTCATTTCCGTTAAATGATTAGCTATTTGACCCAAGTCTCGAGTTTGTCAAAAGATATTTCATAGGGCTATAACAATTTAACATGCTCTCCACTTGAAAATGTCAGTTTTTCATCTTTCAGTCAAAGTATGTCAAAGGTCAAAAGCTTAATTTGTGCTGGGCTCGATCTAACTGTGGTATTTGTTCATAAATCACTAATTCATGTGATTTTTAATGACAAATGTTTTCTCTTAATACCAACAGGCCTTTAAAATCACCATATCTAAGTATGTACCAGTATGTGAAATTATTCAAGACTGCAGGCCCATGTCCGGAAAAAATTCCATCAGTTTTGTATTAAATCGGAAATTTGTTGGTCTATATGACATGTCAGAGGAAAATGCTTATTTGTAATTTATATTTAACTGGTTACTGTTCATCTTTAATACTTTTTCTGGTTATTAAATGAAACAGTCTAATGTGA
The DNA here is from genome assembly GCA_002080005.1 of Gigantidas platifrons. Taxonomy (NCBI): domain Eukaryota; kingdom Metazoa; phylum Mollusca; class Bivalvia; order Mytilida; family Modiolidae; genus Gigantidas; species Gigantidas platifrons. The sequence goes on from MJUT01043166.1 coordinate 127,315, forward strand.
GTCACTGAAATGTTTAAAATTTCACAACAATAACAGATACATGAAAGTATTTTATTTAGACTAGAATGAAAAGTTAAATTTGAACTTATGAAGATTTTAATCATTTGTGGTCATTTATACAAAAATTGTTAAGATAAATATACATGTACAATGTTTCGAAGACTAAAAATAGGAACCGCATTAGTGGTGTAATGGTTAGCATGTTCACCTCGAGTGTGGTAGATCGTGAGTTCGAGCAGGTCAAACCGAAGACTATAAAATTGGTATTTATTGCTTCTCCACAAAAGACACAGCATTAAGGAGTAAGAGCAGATGACGAAAATTACTTAAAAGTTTTGATAAATACAGATCTGGATTACTTAAAAAAATGGTCAGAAAACTGGCTAGTTAAATTTAATTCCAACAAAACAGAAATAATGATATTTAATGCTAGAACTTTGAACAGTAATTTATCTTTTCAATTCGGAGGTACCACATTAGAACCTGTAGACTCACACAAACATTTGGGAGTCACTTTTAGTAACGACTGTAAGTGAACTAAACATATTGATATACTTGTTGAAAGATCTTCAAAACTGTTAAATGTCTTCAGTGATTGGGATTAGAGGGGGCCATGTGCCATTTATCACATTCCATCTGAAAATGTCCCATTGAAATCAGACATATTTACAAAGAATGTTAAAGAATGGCCCATTGAAATTCTGAAAGTCAATAGAAAATGTCCCATTATTAAAATTTTAATCCTAATCACTGTGTCTTACGAAAATTGAAATTCAGATTAAAAAGGGAATATTTAGAAAAAAATTACTTAACATTTATTCAGCCTATCCTTGAATATAGTGCTGAGGTATGGTATAATTGTGGACAGAATAATTCTGATCGTTTAGAAAAAATACAGATAGAAGCAGCATGTATTGTTACCTGTTTACCTGTGTATGCTAGCATAGAATCTATCTATAAGGAAACTGGGTGGGAGAAATTAAAGGTAAGACAGGAATTTAAAAAAGTTACTTTGTTTTATAAAATAGTAAATAACCAGGCACCAGAGTACTTATCTGATTTGTTGCCTCCTACTATATCAGAAATTACTAATTATAATTTACGTCAACGGCAAAACATTTAATGGTGCCCCTAAATCGTATTTCCGTTTATAAACATTCATATTTTCCATCATGTATCAAATTATGGAATTCCTTGGACGTGTCAATAAGACAACTTCCTACATTTTCCTCATTCAAAACAAAGATACGCCAATTGTATTTAAAGAATAAAAAACAATCGAGTTACTTTTGCTATGGTGACAGATTATTGAGTGTTTTACACACTAGATTACGTAATAAATATAGCACTTTGAATTCTGATTTATGTCATGCAAATTTAATACAAAGCGCAAATTGTTTATGTGGTTATATTAATGAAAATGCCAAACATTTTTTACTGTATTGCAGTCTCTTTAATGAAAAGAGAATTCAGATGTATAATGAAATTAACTGGTTAAATTTGTCTGATTTACCCATTTCCACCAAATTATTATTATTCGGGAATGAAGCGTTTAGCTTAGATAACAACTGTGCCATATTCATGTGTGTGCAAAAATATATTAAAGATTGTAAGAGATTCTTGTACTGATAACAGAAGCATTTAATTTTCTTTATTTAGTTAATACCTTGTTGTATATTGATAAGTACAATACCCGAATGACCATACTTATTTTTCTTTGTATTTTTTTACGACTCAATGGTTTTGATGTATTAAAGGTTTAATTATCGAAAAGTGAAAAAGTATACTTACAGAAAATGAAAATCCAATAAATCCTAGTAACATAATCAAAATTTAAATCATTCATTGTTGTGCATACAGGTGAGTTTTACCTTAACACTTAGAGTTCGATTACATATTAAAATGTGCTAAGGTCTGTTTGACACGAATCATAAAACTAATGCCATTGAGTCGTACTGTTTTATTTATGTTTTCTTGTCTTCATGCTGAATTAAATTGTATATTATAAGTCAATCATGTTCAATGTATGTTGTATATATAACCCATACACTTGGGATGTTTCAGAATACAAATGTATATTATTAAAAATACAATTTATTCCTTATTTCTTTAAATGGATTACTTTAATGACTTAATTAACATTTATTAACTAAAGTTCAATTACTAGCTAGGGTAAATATCAATCTTATAGCTCTTATCAGCATACAATTATTTTGCTTAATATTCTATTGCAGGGATTACTTTTGACATGCTGTGGGCAAGCTAGTCTTTCCTCTAAATCTTTTTCTATCAGAATGAAGAATGTCAATTAAGAAGTCATGATTAGTACAATCAGATTAATAGCTAGAGCGTCTGCAAGTTAAATCCTGCTGGACAGACAATATGACTTAGTTTTCATGTTAGTAGTTTTGACTACGCAGTTCCTTAATCTGCAGGTAGACGGCACAGCTACTGAAGTACATTTCAAAATCATTCGACTGTCAGCATTGCAAACTTCTTCAGTGATAGAAAAAGATATATTAAATGATCGCTATATATACATTTTTGTACCACATAGCCATCATTTCGAAAAATGTGTGATCTGACAACCTTTCCACAGCATATTTTTGGTAATATTTTCCTTAAATGGAATAAACTATAATAACAATTAACAGACATGTGTTATATTAGTTGTATTTATTTTTTTAACAAATTTTTGTGATAAATGTGTTCACTTTCTGATAATATTTTATTTTATAAAAAAAAAAGGGTAATCCCTGCAATGACTGGATTGCAGAGACTTATTGAACTTTTCTTGTATATTTTCATAATCGTGATCTCATTTAAATAATTTTTGAGTTATGCCAAATAGTATTTTCAATGATATATTTATTCACATTATTTAGTCTTTTCATTTGCTTCTAGTATATAACCAGAGGCTGTCAAGAGCCTGTATCGTTCACCTGGTTATAAAAAGAACCAATCAGTCCTATGTAAAAACTATGTCCTGCGGTGGCGGCCATCTTGGATTTCAGATCGGTATAAAAAACCCAAACTTTTTAGAAAACCTTCAAATGATTATTCCTGGACAGTTTGGTTTCAATTGTCTAAGTGGTTTAAGAGAAGAAGCGTTTTGAAACATTTTTCCCATAGGGTCCAATGTTAAATTAAGTCCTGCCGTAGCCGCCATTTTGAATTTTATATCGGAACAAAAAACCCAAAGTATGTAACGGACCATCCAGTACAGTACATCCATGTACTGTTTGGCTTTAATCATATTTGTAGTTTCTGAGAAGAAGGCATTTGAACATTTTCCCATAGGGTCCAATGTTAAACTAAGTCCTGCTGTAGCTGCCATCTTCCATTTTATATCGGAACAAAATACCTAAACTTTGTAGAGGACTATCCAATGAACATTACTGTCTAGTTTGGATTCAGTCTGATTTGTAGTTTCTGAGAAGAAGGCATTTGAACATTTTCCCATAGGGTACAATGTTAATCTATGTCCTGCGGTGGTGGCCATCTTGAAATTCCGATCAGCATAAAAAACAGAAACTTTGTAGAGGACCTTCCAATGATCATACCTGGGCAGTTTGATTTCAATTGTCCAAGTGGTTTCAGAGAAGCGTTTTGAAACATTTTCCCCATAGGGTCCATAT
>MJUT01043166.1:135544-152335 GCA_002080005.1 Gigantidas platifrons
GGACAAAAGCCCCCAGACAAAAAGCCCCCCATTATGAAATAATTATAGAATCTTATAACATTTTTTTTATATTGATGTTGATATTTTAGAAATCTTAAAGTTAAAAGCTCTTAAAAAAAAAGGAGTGGGGGCATTAATACAAAAAATTAAAATATTTGTTTAAAAACATAATTTGTCATTGTTATGGTCATCTATAAAGTGTAAATAAAAAATACTCTGTTTAATTGTTTAAATTGAAATTAATCAGGAATTGTTTTTTATTGATAAACAATTGTTATTACATTTATAACCTTTGAAGTTATTAAAAGAAATGAGTGAGTTATTTTTTCATCCTGTTTGATATACTATAATATTTTTTTTAAGATTAAACAATTTTATTGTTTTATGATGAGGGTTATTATAATTCTTAAACAAATATTTCATTGTTTATGATATCTTCCAGTTCCAATAATAGCTTATTATGAAAAATGATATTCAAAAATAATGTTAACCCATAAATAGAAGCATAATAAGCCTAAAATGTGTGTAAAGAGTCTTTACATTTTATATATCTTAAAAATCAACATCAAGATAAAAAAAAATGTTATAGGATTCAATAATTGTTTCATTATGGGGGGCTTTTTGTCGGGGGGCTTTTGTCGGGGGGGCTTTTGTCCTAGACCCGTTCTAACCGTGTCCAGTAATCTTCAGGAAACATTATTCAGAGGAAAATAGCTGAAATCAATTGAATAATTGAAAAGAATCATCCCTGATATTTGAGATGTAATGATAAACAATGAAGCACAGCTGGTGAAGAATATGCCTGATATGCAAAATCAAGAATTATTTTTTTAAATCTTTAAAAATGATACTGCATTATAAATCTCTTCATAGATAAACATTTAATGTTATTTTCTAAAGTATACATAACATTTTGATTAAGTCTTCAGTTCGGTTCAAGAAGTACAAATATAAAAGTCTTCATAAGAGCATCCAAAATATTTACAAGAAGTCTTAAATTACAGAAATTCCAGTAATAAAAGCACAAAATGTTTAACAAAATATTCTGAAATCCTATCAAAAATTGAATTGTTTATTTTCCGTTAATCATCACAAACCAGTCGTTTTTAGTTCATGATGCTCTGTCTAACATGTGGCTGTTTGCGGTATAGTTAACTTGTTTTTCATGGATAATGCATTAGTATAATTGGCCAATAATTATGTGTCTTTGTAAAAAATATTCAAGAGATCTGAATATGTAATACATGTAGGTACATTTCCACACAATAGACCATTAATTATGCTATAGATCTTTTCATTGGTTAAATAAAGAAAGGTCACTAAAGTTCATGCATATTTAATTAAAAATGAGGAGAATACATTACAGTTATACATATATATACTTCTTCACCTTGTAATATGAATGTATTATTTTCCTTTGATCTTTTCATGGTTTATATACCAGAATGTAAACAACACCTAAGGAACTATGAAATAATACACACAAATACAAGATATTGCACACCTTAAATCTGGGCTGTAGTTTTATTACCCTCACACAGCTTTGCAATAATCATTGACCTAGATGTGATATTGCATCCCTTCATGCTACAAATCATTTATACCACAGTTTTCCGAGTTAAACAATCTCACGTTTCGTTTTCGTTTGTTTAGCCGTTTAACTCGGAAAACCATGGTATAAATATTACTTAGTCCCCTGTTTTTAATTGTAAAAGTAAACAATTTTTTTTCTATACAAACACTGTTTCCTTTGATAGGAGAGTCAAATATATGTTTAATGTCCAGATCAGAATCATTACATAGACAACAAAAAATATGACAAATTGAAAATCAGAAAGATAAATGATGAAGATTGACAATATCACTAAAGATAAAGTCACTAACAAAAAATACATGTGGTTCCTATTTCTTAAACACATAATCAAGTCAAACTATCTTAAGATGATGACCAAGACAGCCTCTCAATCTCCATGACATCAATTTGTTGGTTAGAAGACAATTAAATAAGTGAGTACATTTTTTTATATTTAATATACTTGTAATGAAATTAATATTTCATAGAATTTACAATTTTTATTAAGTGGACCATAAAATCAGTAAATATTAGACACTACATTGGAGGTGTAATGATTAGCATGCTTGGCTCTAGTGTGATAAATCATGGCTTAGAGCCAAGATCGGGTCAAACGAAAGACTACAACATTGGTATCTGTTGCATCTACATTAGGGCGACATGTCTATACACAGACTGTTGTTTCAGTGAGCTTGCACTTTAAAAATTCAACCAAGCATGTTGGTCTAGAACAATGCGGAGCTCATCATCATTTCACTGATAATTAACTTGCTCTTGCCATGATATAGCTGAAAAATTGCTGAGTTGGTGTTAAACAACAATCACTCACTTACTCACTAAAAATTAGTTCTCTAATAAAACAATATAGCAGTTGTATAAAAATAAAATTTTACCTTTAGCTTTAGATAAACTTTGTACGCTATTATTTGTATATAAAATAAAACTTTACCTTTAGCTTTAGATAAACTTTGTACGCTATTATTTGTATATAAAATAAAACTTTACCTTTAGCTTTAGATAAACTTTGTATGCTATTATTTGTATATAAAATAAAACTTTACCTTTAGCTTTAGATAAACTTTGTACGCTATTATTTGTATATAAAATAAAAATTTACCTATAGCTTTTATAAGATAAACTTTGTATGTTATTATTTGTATAAAAAATAAAATTTTACCTATAGCTTTAGCTTTGTATGCTATTATTTGTATATAAGATAAAAATTTACCTTTAGCTTTAGATAAACTTTGTATGCTATTATTTGTATATAAAATAAAACTTTACCTATAGTTTTTATAAGATAAACTTTGTATGCTATTATTTGTATAAAAAATAAAATTTTACCTATAGCTTTAGATAAACTTTGTACGCTATTATTTGTATATAAAATAAAACTTTACCTGTAGCTTTAGATAAACTTTGTATGCTATTATTTGTATATAAAATAAAAATTTACCTTTAGCTTTAGATAAACTTTGTACGCTATTATTTGTATATAAAATAAAAATTTACCTATATCCTGGTGTTGCCGGTTCTCGATAGCGTAAGAAACATTTCTCACATGTGTCCCTTCGAAGCAATAAATTTTTACTAAAGTGATTTTGCTTATTTGCTAGAACTAGTTCTTTATTTCTACCGAACCTAAAAGTTCTACTCTTAAGAGTTACGGAGAAAACATAATTTTTGTGTATGACCTTATTTCTGACACTTTGTGTATTACGACACCAGTTCTCGATAAGTGTGTAAAATCAATTATGGAGGGCATGTTTACTAATAAAAACTATAGGAAAAAAAGAAAAAATGTATTTAAGATATTTGCAAACACCAAGATTATTGATTTCAACCATACATGTAAAATTAAACATGTTTGAAAAAGTGTTCCATTGGGGTTACACAATATAGAAATAACATTGATATAAAGATAAAACTGATAAGATATGACCCGACCGGTATTCCATGCTTTTTTTCACTGAACATCGCCATCTGTATTTTCTGGTCTTGTATGACGTATACGTACTTGACTTTCACTGACAGCAAAGTTTTGTTTACATCACAAACGTATATTTTAAGCAATGACCCGGTGAACTTAGAGTTATTTTTAGAATACGAAAATGTGCATAAATATCTGAGGCTATAAAGATTATGTTCATATATACCTTGATACATAGCATAGCCATTTTTTCTTTCTTGCGAAGCGAGGTGATGTTCCTTAGGTAAAATCCTGGCGAACAGAAGACACGTGCGTTTTCCCGATTTATGTCAAAACGCTAACGCGCATAATTATCGAGAACAGGTGACAGAACGATAGCTTTAGATAAACTTTGTATGCTATTAGTTGTATATAAAATAAAAATTTACCTATAGCTTTAGATAAACTTTGTACGCTATAAGTTGTATAAAAAATAAAAATGTACCTATAGCTTTAGATAAACTTTGTACGCTATTATTTGTATATAAAATAAAACTTTACCTATAGCTTTTTTAAGATAGACTTTGTATGCTATTATTTGTATAAAGAATAAAATTTTACCTATAGCTTTAGATAAATTTTGTACGTTATTATTTGTATAAAAAATAATATTTTACCTATAGCTTTAGATAAATTTTGTACGCTATTATTTGTATAAAAAATAAAATTTTACCTATAGCTTTAGATAAATTTTGTACGCTATTATTTGTACAAAAAATAAAACTTTACCTATATCCTGGTGTTGCTGGTTCTCGATAGCGTAAGAAACATTTCTCACGTGTGTCCCTTCGAAACAATTAATTTTTACTAAAGTGGTTTTGCTTATTTGTCAGAACTTGTTCTTTATTTCTACCGAACCTAAAGTTCTACTCTTAAAAGTTACGGAGAAAACATAATTTTTGTGTATGACCTTATTTCTGACACTTTGTGTATTACGACACCAGTTCTCGATAAGTGTGTAAAATCAATTATGGAGGGCATGTTACTAATAAAAACTATAGGAAAAAAAGAAAAAAAGGTATTTAAGATATTTGCAAACACCAAGATTATTGATATCAACCATACATGTAAAATTAAACATGTTTGAAAAAGTGTTCCATTGGGGTTACACAATATAGAAATAACGTTGATATAAAGATAAAACTGATAACATATGACCTGACCGGTATTCCATGCTTTTTTTCCCTGAACATCGCCACCTGTATTTTCTGGTTTTGTATGACGTATACGTACTTGACTTTAACTGACAGCAAAGTTTTGTTTACATCACAAACGTATATTTTAAGCAATGACCCGGTGAACTTGAGTTATTTTTGGAATAAAAAAATGTGCATAAATATCTGAGACTATAAAGATTATGTTCATATATACCTTGATACATAGCATAGCCATTTTTTCCTTCTCGCGAAGCGAGGTGGTGTTCCTTAGGTAAAATACTGCCGAACAGAAGACATGTGCGTTTTCCCGATTTATGTCAAAACGCTAACGTGCATAATTATCGGGAACTGGTAACTATCGAGAACAGATGACAGAACGATAGCTTTAGATAAGCTTTGTATGCTATTAGTTGCATATAAAATAAAAATGTACCTATAGCTTTAGATAAACTTTGTACGCTATAAGTTGTATAAAAAATAAAATGTACCTATAGCTTTAGATAAACTTTGTACGCTATAAGTTGTATAAAAAATAAAACTTTACCTATAGCTTTAGATAAACTTTGTACGCTATAAGTAGTATAAAAAATAAAACTTTACCTATAGCTTTAGATAAACTTTGTACGCTATAAGTTGTATAAAAAATAAAAATGTACCTATAGCTTTAGATAAACTTTGTACGCTATAAGTTGTATAAAAAATAAAACTTTATCTATAGCTTTAGATAAACTTTGTACGCTATAAGTTGTATAAAAAATAAAACTTTACCTATAGCTTTGGATAAACTTCGTACGCTGTTCAGGTTTTTGACCTCTGTTCGGACACCTAAAGGATCTCCAGGTTTATGTACAGATATATTGGCATCAACTCGAAGTGATCCCTCTGAAAACCAATACATAATCAGTCAAATACAGTCAAACACAGTCAAATACAGTCAAACCTGCCCATGCGGTTAACTCTATTAAGCAGTCACCTGTATTAAAAGGTCACCCTTTTCTTGTCCTGTCTTAGAACAATTCATATGAATATAACCCATTTTAAGAGGTTACCTGTCTTATAAGGCAACTTATTCTTTGTCCTAAAGGTGACCTCTTAATACATGTTTGACTGTATACATTTATGAAAACCTTAAGTGTGACAGTTTCCAGACATCTACAGGGGATTTCACAAACAATACAGGAGTATGCAAGACTGTTTTTGCTTAAAAATTCTGGTATTGCTGGTACACTGGTATATTTACAGTATGTCTTTTATGTTGCAAACTGAGCACCTATCAGCATTACTATTGTATTCACTGTATTTAGCTCACATGCACAATTTGCAATCACCAGGTAAAAACATGCATAAATTTAATGTTTTATATTCAGATAAGTTTTTAGGCAGCCATGTACACCAGTTTGACCTTGAGAATTATCATCATTTTTAACCCTATACTGAACTTGTATATATCAGGGCCGTCGTGGCTGTAATCGTATGGTAGTTGGATTTACAACTACCTATGCAACCAGTGCCTATCATCACTTATGTTGTGAGTTTGAATCTCGATCAGGGCGAGGTGTACAACATTATGTGATAAAGTTTGTCAGTGACTTGCGACAGGTCTGTGGTTTTCTTCGGGTTCTCCAGTTTCCTCCACAATTAAAACTGACCGCCACGATATAACTGAAATATTGTTGAAAGTGGCAATAAACACCATAAAACAAACAAACGAACAAACACATATATATATATATATATATAACACAGTTCCTTGTTCATGTTTGTGTGGGAATAAAGATGATGTATTTTTCTGTAAGATCTGTTGACAGTTGCACATAAATTCTCTCCTGTAATATCTGCAATTTTTTTTGCACAAGATGTCAATCATTACATTTTAAGAGTATTCAAACTTGTTAAAGTTGTCCCAGGATTCCAAGTCTTTCCTTTTTCCCTGTAAGATGTTCTCCTGACACTACTGTAGTACCTGCTTTCAGTTTTATGGGGACTCTTTTAGAAAAACAAAACACCAATGTCAATTAGGACCCCAATTTTATCTGAAAATGCAATGTCATATACACTAGTAATTTTAGTGCCAATGCAATCTCCAAAATGTCACTGTTACATGGTAGTTTTTGGTGGTGATATGTGAAAATTGATTGCAATAGCTGAGATACCATTTAGATCATGTTAGATAAACATTGTGCAGACAGGTGGCTTTTAAAAATAATAATCTTTATTCCTGATTTTTTTAATTTTTAAGAACCATCTGCAAAATAAGTATAGTTTTAGATTCAATAAGTTTCCAAAATAAATTCATGAAATAGCAGGTTTTTTGCAAGTAAGTGAGTGACTGTTGTTTAAGGCCAAATGAACAATTTTGCAGCTATATCATGGGGAGAACAAGTTACTTTGGATAAGATGGTCATGATGTCTGCTTTATACTAGCCCACCATTCTTGTACTTTTATAGTGCTAGCTCACTGAAGCAACAGTCCAGGGGTAAACGTGTCGCTTCAACTGGGAGAAATTATCTGATTTCAAGACAAGTTTTGCTATGTATCCTTAATGATATGTGCTTAGCAGAGAAACAACAAATACCAATTTTGTAGTCTTTAGTTTGAACCACGATCTACCACACTTGAGACAAGCAGTGTACCTTTATAACACTGATGTGGTTTGTTTAAATTGATACCCCCTCCACTACCAGTATATCATAACTTCCCATCACAATAAAATATATCCTGTACCTTCCATTTTACAATTACATGTATTAATTCTTTCTAATATCAACTGCAATTCTTTAACAAAGGCAGCTGCATCCATTCCATTTGAAAAATCTGGTTCTGTAACAATCTCCATTAAACCAGTACCTAAAATTAGAGACAAATCTTAATCAATTATTTCCCTTTACTAAATCTGAGATTTATCTCCCTTTTATTCTATGCATTGAAAAACATGATTGATTGGTTGATTAATTGGTGTTTAACACTAACCTTACCAGTATTTCAGCTATATCATGGCATGCTGAAAAACATGTAACAAAATCAGATATCAGGTTTGATTTAATTGATTTTTTTGGTTTCAGAGGTGAAACTGAAGCTTGAAATGTTAATATCAAATAAAGAATGAGAGTCAAAATAAAACAATGTGAACTACAAGATAAGATGAAAAACACACATAAACTAGAGGCTCATATAAGCTGTTATCTCTACTCTAGTTAATCATGCACTGCTTGCATTTGTATTTTTTTAGAATACGCCTTTTAATCATATTCCTTTATACAGTGCTATCTTAAACAATGACCTGTGGTGGTAGCATTTTGTTGGGCCGTCGTGATCATATGGTAGTTGGATTTACAACTACCTGTGCAATCAGTGCCTATCTCTGCTAACATTGTGAGTTCGAATCCTGCTCATGTTTGTCAGTGACTTGCAACAGGTTGGTGGTTTTCTCCAGGTATTCCGGTTTCCTGCTCCAATAAAACTGACCGTCAAGATATAACTGAAATATTGTTGAAGTGGCGTTAAACACCATAAACAGAAACAGAAACTGAAAAATTTGTATAGGAATTATAAAATGATTATTCATGTACTTTAATTTAATTTTTCAGTCTATGAGGAATATCATTTATCTATTTTCCCATAAAGGACCTGTCCTGAGGACGCGGCCTTTGTCAATTTGTAGTCAATTATTAAAAATCAAAACGTCTAAGACACGAATGGATATGATTTCATACTAAACAGCAAAATACATGTTCGATATTGTGAATCACAAAAGAAGTGTAAAGACAGAAAACAATTCATGGGTCCTTTATGTATAATTGTGATTAGTGAGTGATTGTAGTCTAACACTAAGATATAACTGAAATATTGTTCAAAGTGGCATTAAACACCATAAATCAAACCAAATCAAATCATTGAATCAATGATTGTTTAATGCCAATTCAGCAATTTTTCAGCTATATCATGGCGAGAACAATTTAATTTTCAATGAGATGGTGATGATTTCCGCTTTGAGCTAGACCAACATGCTTAGCAGTCGCCCCACTCGGACACATTATCCTAATTCCGAGCCAACCAGTCTTTGTTCTTTCTCCTTAATGCTGCATGCTAAGCTGAGTAGCAATAAATACAAATTTTATAGTCTTTGGTTTGACCCGATCAGGATTAAACACAACAACAGTTGTCCCATTTGTCAAAGAAAACTTCCTAGAGAATTCTTCTAGGTTGTGTATATTTGTATGTAAATTACATTATGCAGACAGATCTATTTAAAAAAAAATATTGTTTATGTCTTCATGTTTCATAATTCTTGAATTTTTGTTGGAAAGAAGTTTTTATTAAGTTTATTCCCACTAAATGTGTCCTTTGCCAAAATAGAGGTTATCTAACTCTTTAAAAAAATAAAAAGCCACTTGAAAATGCTATTTTATGCTAGCTGGTAATTGATAAAAGAAAATGCACAAGAATTTTTTATTGAATACAAAAAATAACAAATTATACAGATAACCTAAAATATCGAATCAATTAATTATCCTGGTATTTTTTTTTAATATTTGCATTTTGGGATGTTTATTGAAATCATAAATGTGCCGTTGGAATTTCTCGCCATTAAGTGTGTATGGCATTATTTAAGTTTCACCACAAAAGAAGGCCAAGTTCAATAAGATTTGAGAATATCAAACTCTTTTTAAAACTTTGCACAAACCTGTTTTGACCAGCATTAAGAAATCCTTACTAGATTTTAGGGGATGTCGTGATGATATGGTCGTTGGATTTACATCTATCACCACTAAAGTTGTGAGTTCGAACCTCGTTCATGGCGAGGTGTACTCAATACAACATTGTGTGATAAAGTTTGTCAGTGACTTGCGACAGGTTGTTAGTTTTCTACAGGTTTCCTCCACCAATAAAACTGACAGCCACGATATAAACATCATAAACTAAAAACATTCTAAAACAACATGTTATTTTGACACTTAAACATAACAATAATTATAATAAGACAATATTTTATGGTTAATTAATAAATATATCATTACAAATAACCTTGGACTAATAACTAGGCCAATACGGAAATCATCACATAATAATATCATAATGTACAATGAGGCATGGGTGGTACCGTAGTTAAGGTCATTGAATGCAGAGAATTGATGTGGGTTCACACCCTAATACCTATCTCAAGTGTTGAGGTTTCCAGACACCTATCTACCCATGACAGGGTTTTAAACAGTCAATTCCTAATAACAGTTCAGATTCTCCTCTCTTATTACATCTGGTACATTGTAGACACAATATTTTCAAAAGAATTGCTGATAGTGATAATAAATATTTATAACCCAAGCATACTGTACAACGGTAAATTGAGATATACATACCACATCTATTGAGATCAATTAAACTTTGCCTCTCCATTTCATCATGGAGACTTTTACCACTGTCTTGTTCAAGTTGTAATTGTATAATGTTTGCCGTCTTTTTCTGGTAGCTATTTTTATCTGTGATGCAATAATCAACATGACCTCTGACTGCTAAAGGTTGTCTTTGTTGTGTTATTTGATATCCAGCCTAAAACCGAAAAACAGCTGTTTAAAAAATGGTAACATCATAAACACATGTTATTAATTGTGGAACTTGCCTAAAATGAACACGTACGTAACATCACATTTGTTCTGAATATACAGGTTTTAGTTTACAGGTTACATATTCAAAGATTTCACGCATTAAGACCAATTTTGTATACTACAGTTCAACATGCCCATGCAGCAGTGCATGAATATTCCCTTTAAACGTTTCCCAAGGAAAGTAAAAATTTGGTAGGGAATTTTTTTTATTTCACTTTCCCTTAGGGAAGTGACTTAAAAAAATCATTCTTCATGCCCTGTGCAGTCACCTCTATTAACAGTAACCTGTATTAAAAGGTCACCATTTTCTAGTCCTGTCATAGAAAATTTCATATGAATTGAACTTCTTTTATATGAAAAACATTTTCTTTACATCCAATAAAAAATCAGATATTTTAATTGTAACTAGAGTTCTTGCATTCCTCACGATGAGCACCAGTCCTCTGGCCCAAGAACAGTAAAACTTTGTTCAGATCAGTAAATTTTTCAGTTTTTTTTTTAAAGAACTACATAAAAATAAATTCAAGAATTTAATTCGAACCAGTAAATTCAAACTTTCATTTCGAGGACTGTTTCTGTAGTGCATCACATTATAGACTTTGACAAGTCTGATATTCAGATTGCATTTATCCTGCAGTTCTTCCATTTCACAGCTAAAACAAAGGTAAACAATGAAAAAACTCTGATAAACAAAAGCTGTTTAATATCTACATAATATCACTATATCTGGTACCCCATATGTTTATTACCAGTTGAGGTTTGGTAGACTAGTTTAAGGTGGTACCATACACTTCAGGTAAAATTTGATCTGCTCATTTAATTTTCTTATTTTTTTTTGGCAGTGTGTTTGAATATATGCACTGTAATAAATATCAAAATATTAGCAAATTCTAACCAACAGACTCAGAGCTATAAATTCACTAGCCACATAGCAGTTTTTCTCTCTGTGGTTTTTGATCACCCAGATGCTTGAAATCTGCATTCAAACATCATATGATCAAAACGTTCAACTGATTTTAAACAGTTATCTCCCTGTAGTGTTAGGTACCATCTTAAACTAGTAGTAAATCCAACTACCGTACAATCACGGCCACGACGACCCCTAAAAGTGATAAGAAGGGAATTACACAGGGATGAAGCCAGGTTGAAATTTGTTGGTTGTCTGATCATGTCTATATTTGTGTTATGTTGAACTTTGACTAAATAGATATAAAAGAACAAAAACATTTAATCTACACTCCTATATATAGGTTTACAGTGCACAAAATGAGGAATTATATTTTTTTGTCAAATTGTACCGGTAAATCTGCATAGAAGTAGTGTTTCCGGTCAAACTTGGACACTTTGTTGATATTGCATTTAAGGGCAAGTGCTGTCAAAACTCCTGCTTCAACACATTCTTTGTTTAATACCTGTTAAAACATAATACAAATATATAGGTATATCATCTGTGTATATAAATTAAAAAATATCACAAATGCATGATAGGGTTATTGCACTAATTTTGAGGAATATTGTTCCGAGCAGTATGTGATATTGTATGAACTTGTGAGTCCAATATGATATAATGCGAGGGACAATATTCCTCAAAATTAGTGCAATAACCCTTTTATAATATAGTACCAAATATTTCAGTCTGTGACAATTACATTTCACCATATTTTTTGCAACATGTCTTGCAATATAATCTCTGCCCTCTTGTATTTCTCTCGTCTGCTTGTGTGCAAATATCGCTTTAATCGGAACCTCTCTAGTGCATACAAAACTTTATGGAAAAAGTATTGAAATCAATATCAGTCAAGATGCAATATTCTTAACTCATTTGGATATGTTCTACTTTGTAGGTATAATTATAAAGAAAGTCTAGTAAAAATATCGGCAAAAATTGCATTTTTATTTTACAAAGATATCTACATTAAATATTTGATATTATATTATAATACACAATATCAGGCAAGTGTCAAAACATATTTCTGAGTTTTAAATTAGAATGCATCTCTGATAAAGCTTTCATATTTTCATACAGCTAACAATAATCCATGAATTGATCAAACAATGACAAACTTTGCAAAGTCTTACTTTTGATTTTGTTAACAGACTTCTAACATCATATGAAAATAATGCTTTCTGGTTATATGTGAGGGTTAACATTTTACTGTTCACCCAGTTATATGTGAGGGTTAACATTTTACTGTTCACCCAGTTATATGTGAGGGTTAACATTTTACTGTTCACCCAGTTATATGTGAGGGTTAACATTTTACTGTTCACCCAGTTATATGTGAGGGTTAACATTTTACTGTTCATCCAGTTATATGTGAGGGTTAATATTTTACTGTTCACCCAGTTATATGTGAGGGTTAACATTTTACTCACATGTGGAAAACACTTGCATGACCGCATCGTTTCTTTAAGANGTTTACCCAGTTATATGTGAGGGTTAACATTTTACTGTTCACCCAGTTATATGTGAGGGTTAACATTTTACTGTTCACCCAGTTATATGTAAGGGTTAACATTTTACTGTTCACCCAGTTATATGTGAGGGTTAACATTTTACTGTTCACCCAGTTATATGTGAGGGTTGGCATTTTACTGTTCACCCAGTTGTATGTGAGGGTTAACATTTTACTGTTCACCCAGTTATATGTGAGGGTTAACAGTTTGGTATTTTTTGCTTTTCATTTTGNTTTTTTTCTTTAAATAGTAAATTATAAATTTGACCAAGACATCTTCGAACAAAACAGCAGCTACCTCTTATAAGGTCAGTCCTTCAGTCATATTATCTTCAGGCCAGGGACCATTTCAGACTAATACTCTGAGGTATGCTCCCAAATCACCTAAACATTTGGCTTGCTTTCCTGGCCTCAACGGGAAAGTAGAAATTTGGAAGAGAAAGTAAATTTTTTATTTCACTTTCTCTTGGATAAATGACTTCAAAAATAATTCTTCATGCCATGAGCATTTTTCTCCCAGTTGAACAACAGGTGGGTAATCGGAGTGTGATCAACTGTGGGTTAACAACGATGATGCTATACAAACTTCAAAATTATTTTTCAGAAATTAGACCTTCAGCCTCAGGTTTACTCATTTGGTTGTAAACCTTGCTCCACTTACTTTGTTTGAGACTTCATAAAAACTAACAGAGATTGTTTTTAGAAATTAGACCCTGCATACTTACCAGTACGTTGTCATATACAGCCAAATCTGCCTTAAAGAGCACCTAAATATAACAAGTCACTGTCTATGAAGGACACTTTCATTTTTTCCATTTAATAAATAATGCATACATGTACATGTATATAATTTTCACCTGTATGTAAATTGCAACTACTCATAAAGGTCACATTTTAAGGTTTCTTCGTTGCTCTTTATATACAAGCTTGAATGTACATTTACTTACAGACAGGTGGGGGCCATCGTGGATGCGATCATATGGTAGTTGAATTTACAACTACCTATGCAATCAGTGCCCATCACCACTGATGTTGTGAGTTCGAATCTCGATCAGGGTGAGGTGTACAACATTATGTGATCAAGTTTGTCAGGGACAGGTCAGTGGTTTTCTCTGGGTACTCTGCTTTCCTCAATCAATAAAACTGACCGCCACAATATAACTGAATTATTGTTGAAAGTGCCGTTAAACACCATCAAACAAACAATTACTTACCGGTAAGGTACCAGGAAAAGCTGCATCAAACAATGACACATTGGAATTTGTTGGTGATCCAAAGTTCTTCTCAGCTCCAGAAAACAGCTTGCTCTCTGTATTTATCTGTGCATGTATTTCAAGACCAATAACCCCTTTCCATTTCTGAGATCTGAAACGTGACATTAAATATTCTACATGTATAACCATTATAACCTCATGGACATGTACGTTTAGATTATTGTCCAATCAATGATTAGCACATTTCTGACTATGACTACACAATTCAAATACATTTTATAGGGGTAATTTCCCTTTAAGGTGGCCATGAGCAAATAGGTCCTCTTTCAAGCATCTTGTACCTCTCCTAGTATTAGACCCTAGAAATGTATAATAATATATACCAAATTTACATAGAGAAACATTTTTTTCACAATGTAGTCACCCTCGGAATCGTTAGGTATGCAGACTTATAAAACGGCACTGCATATTCATATAATAGTTACTGATATTTCCCTCCATATCAAGAACTATTGTGTTTAATGCATCGAAGACAAAAGTATGACACACACATAATATATATTTTTTTTGTGCATGTAGTTTCAATCCTCTCTTGACTCTTGTGTTTTTCTATGTGTTATAAACTTTGCTATTACCCGATTTGAATTGACTAGAGCAAATATTTGAATGGTGTTCAACTTATAATGAGAAATGAATTTTGATATAGACCGGTCTATTTCAATAAATGCTGATATAGACCTGTCTATATCTGACAGCATCACATGGAGGTCTGTATCATGCAATAGTGAACGTCATATGAAGAGTATTCAACCAATTAAATGTATGCTTTTTATTCTGATATGCAATAAATATTATTATATGAAGAAGAGTAACAATGAAATTTTACCTATCTCACTTCAATGTCTTGTATCTCAACTACCCCCTCCAGAAGCTGGATACAGTATGGTGATTTCTACAGAAATGCTTTGTTAGTCGTTTAAACCTTAGCTGCTTTTCTTTTTTAAGCTGACAAAAATACTTTTTCAAGGGCTGGTATATTTCCAACGTACGAGAAACAGCCTTTTCCAAGCTAAGTCAACGTGTGGATACATGCTCCAAAACCTCTTAAATACGTTGACAAAATACGCAAAACATCGTTTAATTCGTTTGTACGCTTTGTACCTTTGTCACACCAGTAATATATAAATCTATATCTACATCTAAATTCTCCACATTTTAATAAAACTAACAGAAGCTCCAGAAACGCTATTTCATCCTTTATGTGCTGCATTATGTAGTACATGTACATGGAAAGAATAGCCAACAAAGTACACATCAGGGTTTTTCACCAGTACCCATATTCACAGAGGCATTATCTACAGAGAAAGCTACACACTTATCTCATGGTATCTGATTTTGTTTTATCACATTGTCACTTTATATCAGCTTCACCATGATGAGCACAATTAAATTCCCGAGAACAAACCACACAAACAAAGTGTGTTTGAGAGCTTGAAGCCTGCACTGGATTTGTGCTACATTGTACATCTGATCATTTGGAATAAAATTGTGTATTATATACAGCAGCTTCGCTGAGCTTATTACAGGAATATCTCGTTCACCCGAAGTTGAATATTCAACTTGTTACTTCTAATCAGGTTCTTTGAAACCGCTATGTGTAAAGATAACCAGATGTGACAAAAATACATTTAAAACAACTCGTTAACAGATCCAAATTTCTGTATAATTTAGCAAAGCAGTTCTGTTTAGGCAGCTTTATTACGCATACAGAAATTTTCCAATTTGTCGATTTTTGTGTTAGCATGAGAATAATGGGGGTGAGCATGAGAGTGTGATTGGATGCCTTGAAGCTTGACTCTCACGCTGAAAGCGTGAGTCTTGACAGGTATGTAATGCCCACCGCTCAAGGTTTTAGAGTTGCATCCCTTTTTTAAAACGCAAATGAGATCATGCAGTTGTCAATGTACACCAAAGTCTTATTTTCTTCAAAGAAATAAAAATTATAGTTACTAATGCATATGGCATTATCGTAATAGATAGACTGACCGTGGGACAGTAGTATTGACTTCAACACAGATAATTGCCTCACCTGTGGCTCAGGCGTTATCAATGTTTCAGTCAATACTACTGTCCCTTGTGGGAATTCTATAAATCATAATAATGCCCATTAAATAAGTCACTATTTATATAATAGTTACTTATGTATAGAGCATTATCGTGATTTATAGACTGCCCAAGGGACAGTAGTATTGACTGAAACAGTGATAATGCCTGAGCCGCAGGCGAGGGCATTGTCAGTGTTGAAGTCATTACTACTGTCCCAAAGGCAGTTTATCTATCATGATAATGCCCTATACATTATAAGTACAAAAAATGTAACTATTATTTTTATTTCATTGAAGGAAATAATACTTTCTAAATAATTTTGCTCATTTTAGTACAATGTTGACTTACACTGACAACTGTACGTCCCCGTTGCGTTTTGAAAAAGGGACGTCGCAACTCTAAAACCTTGAGCGGTCATTAAGATGATAATTCCCGCAGGCATTATCATGTTAATGACTGGTGATTTCTTTATCACAGATTAATGAATGACACATAACCATCTCTACACCAATGAAAGAGTCGAATTTAGAACTGATATGAAATAATATATAAATATTTAGTGAGTAATCATGTGCAATTTTGGGTATTTGTCTGGTATTAGTTGAGATACCAGACTGAAAGTGAAGTGAGTTGGGTAAAATTGCATACATTGTTACCATTCTTGAAACAATAGTATATAGAAGTATCTTGGGAAATTTCGTGCGATTATTGC